>CABHPR010122060.1:6851-30611 GCA_902168415.1 Peromyscus melanophrys | reverse complement strand
GGGGGGGGGGAGGTTTCAAGACAGGGTTTCACTGTGTAGCTTTGGTGCCTGTCCTGGATCTCGCTCTGTAGACCAGGCTGGCTTTGAAATCACAGAGATCCACTTGGCTCTGTCTACCAAGTGCTGGAATTAAAGGCATACGCTACCACTGCCTAGCTAGAATTTAGTGTTTTATAATCTCCGTACCTACAACATTCCAACCTATCACTTAGCTAAAACTTGAAATGTAGGTCCTGAAATTTCTGAGTTTTTCAGATAAATATGAACAGTATTACAATGAGAAATGGATTATTTGATCTCAAATCACTTGTCAATTTCTCACATATCAAATAAGTAATTTTCCATGGTATATTTTTAGAGTATTAGAGAGAGATTCATCTGTAGCTTAATTATTGTAAACTATATAATATAAATGCTGGAAATGGTAATTGTAAAACGTTACTGGGTATATAAGTATTGAATTGTTCATATTGACTTTCTGTAATATTAACATTGATAAAACCCTTTATTAAAATAATAGGTATGGATTTGAAGGGGATTTATATACCATGACAAAAGTATGCATTCAAATAGAATCTGTAACAAATATGAGTAACTTCTGACTCTAGAGCACTCCTTTCCAGATGTGCCTGATTAGTAGTTGTGACTGCACCAGTGTACTTAACACCAAAAGCCTAAATAAGTAGCTGAAATGCATATAATTGATATTTCAATAGTTCTAACATATCTATACTCTTTCTACAGTTACATATTAAAAGTATGTAAGTTAGGCTTTTTGTACTGATTTAAAGGTAAATGGCTGTATTGATCAGTCCAAATTTCTTTCTGTGGTTACATGGGAAACTGGCCAAGATAAGCACAGCAGGAATGATGGTATCTAAGAGCACAGTGTCCTGCTGACGAAGCACAAGGCACAAAGTAACGTTTCATTCTTATTTTAAACAGTGTCACCCCATGCTTTACTCATGCTCAACAGATACTGAGTGGACACTGGAACACAGGCTGTGTTCCAGACTGTGAGGATACAGTAAATAAGATACAAAAGTAAGAGATGAATAAGACATTCTTGGCTTCAAGGATCTCACCTTCCAAGAGAAGAGACAGGTGGACCCTGGAAAGTAATTCCAGTGCAGCCTTAGTGCAGCATTGCAAGACACTGTGCATGGAGAACACATGGTGTAGCTAGGATAGTAGAGGAGAGGCTCTGGACCAAACAGTGATCTCATGTCTAAAGATGTGTGTGTGCAACCTCTGTAGTCACCTATGCAACTCAAAAGACTGTGTAATTTAGAGTGTGCGTTCACTGGATAAATTTCTGTTTGTGGAGAAACATTTGGGAGGTTGTGGGGGTGGGGTGGTTAGAGAAATGGCATGAGCAGACGTGGGAAGTAGGAGGATGTGAAGACAGGTCATTTCAAAAGTTTCCCCAAAGAGCAAATCAAAGAAGCAGACCCAACCTTAGAAGAGAGCAAAACTTCCTGTGGGAGCATTAGGAAAGAAATTAAAAGTAAACTGGCCGGTGGAAAAGAAAAGCTGAAATTTCAATTTGGGTTTCCAAGCTGTGTGTGGGGATATGGTTATTTTACTAGTACAAGCTCTTTCAAAAGATAATATCCCTAAAGAATGCAACAAGATATCTGGGTGAATGAGTTATTAATGACGACTGATAAGCTAGATCACACAGATAATTAGGATAAAACAATATTCCTGATTCATACCTTACCTGGGAACACCATTGGCCTAGAAGCTTGAGAGGTTTTACTGGGGGTCAGACATGGAAGCTAAAAGCTTTTAACGACCATGAATAGTGAAGGAAAAACAGCCTTTAAGGTAAAAGATAGCAGAACAAGAAGAAAAAGAAAAAAAACTAAGAAAGGTCAACACAGGGTTCATGGGGGGCCTGGTATGAGATGGGGTGGGTGTATAGAAGACAGCTTGTGTCTCATATTCACTGCAGTAAACATTTCAGCTTGTATTAAAAAGCTGTTGAATGGCTTCATTAGCTCACTGATTTAATATGATTTATGCCTCAGGTTAGAAAGACAAGAGGATTGCATGAGGAAAAGTGGACAGAGAATTGATGCAATAATCCCGGCAACAGAAGACAAGAGCTTGAATCCTGTCAATGGTGTAGACATGGACAGCCGTGGAAATACTAGAGTGAGACCAAGAATAATATTGGCCTTTGACCTAACAAGAAAATCCTTTCTCTACCATAGGTTAGAAAATCTCCTTTGTTCTTCAGTTTTATAGTTCCCCAGAGGTCAACCAAACCGATAATATGTGCCCATCAAAAATCTGTCTTCCTCCTCTGCTAGACCATGATTGAAGGACCGTGACTATGGAATTCCCTCTCCAAACAACCTCAAGAATCTTCTGAGGCCTGAAAGGGCTTCTTCCATCAGGATATCCTACTATTTATTACTCAGTAGTTGAAAAGCATTGGCCAAAAAACCAGAGTGATGTAATAAGATGACTGGTGGGGTCTGTACATGTTAAATTTCAGGCATTTCGAGTCTTCTAAGAACACATATCTTTTAGATGGTTATATAATAAAGGATACAGAGGTCCCAGACAGGTCCTCTCCTATCAGCATTATTTGTGAGTCATGAAGAAGGGAGAAATTGCCAAGTATGGTGGCTCACATCTGTAATTACAACATCCAGGGGTCTGAAACAGAAGGACCACAAATTCCAAGCCAATGTAGCTACACAGTAAGATTGATTCTCAAAAGTGAAAAAAAAAATAGCCTTGGGAGAAAGTAAAATGATACATAAAGAAGAAATCCATGATGCAATCTTAAGAAAGATTCCAAATTCAGAACAGATGACCAGAGGCATGGGAGAAAATCAAGACAGTGTTATCACGAGCAACAATAGGAAGAGAGGATGTAAAGAGTAAGAGAAGCTGTCTGTGCCACTTACCTCCTTCCCTGGCCCCTCACTAGATTCATCACAACCCCTTAGTCCCCCTCCGCCATCTATACCGTCTAACAGTGGCCTTGGTCTCCCCACCAGGATGTGCTCTACTTCTCCACAATGAACCAGCCTCTAATTTCCATGTACCTTTACTCTAATATAATAAATTTACTCTAATATCATAATAACCATATCCCATCCATTTCTAAACTTTCTCACAAATTTAGTGGTGCATGTCTGCAATCCATACCTAACCTTCCCTCAAATAGAGATATTTAGAGGGGCAGTTATTCAATGTCCTCATACAGTGAATGGAATGGCACTCAGGATGGAATGTGCCTGAAGCCGTGGTTCCATGAGTCTCCAAATGTCACCACATAGGTCCTGTCCACTAGGATAGAAGGTTCGTTGTTCTTGTAAACAGTGGCTAAGGCCTGAACTTTGGCCAGTAAACTTTGGAGTCTCTCTTGGGCTGTTCAAAAATTGATTTTTCTGTCTTTTTTTTTTAATCATTAAGGTTGCTACATTAATGTTTCCATGCAATTGAAAGTCACAGTTTGTGTTCTACATTTGGCCTATAAGGAGTTCTGCAAAAGCACAAGCCAAATCTTGAGCTCACTGTATCCTAAACTCAGTCTTCCACATGCCTAGGGTCAAGCAGCCTTTCAGAACACTCATTGGTTGCTGGTTTAACTTGACCAATGAAGACAGAGTTGTACATGTAATAAGCAGGCGTGAGCAATTTCCCATCATGCGATCTCCCCCACTTCTCTCATTACATGGCAATGAGTACTCACAGGGTTAGAGGAATAGGGTAGAGGTAAATGGGTTGGCAGAGCTGTCTTACTTTACTCCTGACCAATTAAAGTGGCTAGAAACACTCAGGCCATTAGACATACTAGGGTCTCTTTAGTCCAATGATCTACCCACTACATCCATCACTCAAATGCTGGTGACTATAATGTGCCTTCTTTGCCCTCTCCACACAAATCTAAATCTCAAAGCAATACTATTTGACACACACATTCTTTGGTAATCTGCTTAGCTTAGTAAGGAAAAGGGGTGCTGTAGAAATTCAAATATGGATATCTCCCTAATGTCTAAGCCACCCCACAAATAAAGCCATTTGTGATAGAGAAACATGTTTGTGGCCCCTTACCAGATACATGCAGTTGTTCCTTAATTATAAAATTAAAGTGACAGTTACAATACTCTACACTAGCCCAGAGATGGCTCTTTGGCTCATGCTCAGTGTCACTTAAAACTATAAATATTCATGGGAAACATCACATTACAAGTGTGACTGCAAGAATAGAAAAGAGAGATATTGTTGACAATCCTTTTACTAAATAGGAAAACTTTCATAGTCACATCTTTACATATTGACTTATTTAAAATCACGATGTACATTTCAAATGTAGCTATTTCTAATGTCCTTTGTTGTCCACACACTTGAAATGACTAACTCACTCTTGTGTGGAGGCTATTTTATTTTTTTAAAAAACCTCCCATGATTGTACTTTTGAGGCATTAAATCCCCACCCCCATGCCTTTTTTAAAAATGAGCTGTTAGGTGCAACTAGTCCAGTCATAATCTACACATAAATCTGGGTCATCAGAAAGAAATAAAATGAACTCTGGAGAGATGACTCAGTGGTTAACCCTATGCACTGCTCTTCGAGAGGACCAGAGTTCAGTTCCCAGCACATACAGGAGCTCACAACTCCTTGTAACTCCAGTTGGAGGGAATCTAACATTGCATGTCTCAGTATGCACAAACACACAAACACAGTTAATAATAAATAATAATAATTTTTAATGGAAAATAAAATGGATTCTAGAATGTTATCAAAAAACAGGATTAAAATGAGACCTTTGGTGCTTCCTCATTAACTGCCTCCGTTTATTGTTGGAAAACACTGCCTGGGAGATCAAGCTGCCATACAGTTTATGGATATCAAAGCTAGATTGGAACTCAGGTTCCCCCAACTAACAGTTTTACATGCCTTTTACTACTGGGTCTAGTCAGCACAGGTTCATTGATTTTTCAGTACCTAATGCAAGTTTAGGAATTTATCTGAGTCAATTCAGATAGTGGTAGTGAATTTTATTAGCTAGTATCAAACATAATTTGTAAAAGATAGGGGAGGTCATTTAACATTGAGGAAAACTCAATTCTCATTGCCACACAAGTGACCCTGGAGGCATTTAATTTCACAGTGTTATTGTCATAATATTGTATATGGAAATCACTTTGCTTTAATGCACAAATTAATATCTACTTCTGAATAGCCACCGATGATGTTAATATTCCAACTCTTTAATGCTCAAATGTTATGTGCATTTGACAGTGTGTATTAAATTAATTAGAACAGAAGTGATAGCCAGAAATACCAACTGGATCCTCTTATTTATACCCCAACTCTCTCATCCCAATGCTTGTGACCCTTGACTATCACTATGCTCTTTTTTTAAAGCCCTTACACTAGTTTTTATTTTTGAGAATAAAGGAACTTCTACCTTCTCTCTTGTGTGTTGTTCCCAACCACCCGAACCCACATTCCCACATGGCATCATGAGTGGAGCTGACTAACTACTGACAACTTCAGACTCCAAAAGTATCTCCTCTTGGCTATGGTGCCCATCCTCAGCCCCATTTTCATTCAAGTTTGCAACATCTCTCACCTGAATTCATAAGCACTTAGGAAAAGCTGTAACACTCCTGGAGAAAGTCATCCTGCTGGGCACTGAATTGTTGGCATGCAGACTGGTCTTCTGTAAACCCTCTGAGTGGAAGGGATGAGAGGTTGGGCTTGTCATCATTTTCTGAGTTTTAACAAAAGGGAGTGAATGGAATGAGGAGATGGGATCTAGGATTACTTGGACAGAGGGAAGTATAATCCACTGAAACTCATGTTCAGGGAGGACAAGAACAGACAAGGATAGTGCCTGAAGTGAGACCAAAGAATTTCCTGGGGGTGTTCAGAGTTCAGAATGGCTTCAAGCATCTATAAGGCATTTACAAGGAGATTTGCCCTAAGCAGTAGTGGGTACTAACAAAATCTAGGAAAGAATAACATGGAAATCTGAGAGTCATATGGGGTCAATAAGAGACTGAGGGATGTTATGTGCACTGGTGAACTAGGGAGTTAGCATGCTCTCAGTGGCTCAGCACAATCAAGTGAGAATCCTCCTGTTAGGGAGGAAAGGTGAGTCTTCTCCAGGCAACAGTTCCAGGAAGAAGGGCAGCTTTGTTATCATCTATCTGTGGCTTCTGGCATTACCTTTAGTGTGGGAGCCCACAGAGGTTTCCTAGGGAGATAGGAGCTTGCTTTACCCAGCAGGGCTGCATAAGAGGATGATTGGACCAGGACCTGGGTACCAGGTGTTTGGAAGGGTCTACACTTGGCTGTATCTAGCAAGGGGGAGGTCTTTTGCCTTGCCCCTTGGCATTGTTATGAAAAGCCTTTTTGAATAAAGTTCTTACCATTGAGAATTGACCCAGGTCCTCCCAAAGCTATCCTGTGTTTCTGTCTTTCTTTTTGTCGTCTAGGCCTATCATTCTACCTGATATTTTCTTATCCTTCTCTCCTCAAGAGTACCCTGGGTAAAGTGGGGCAGGTCCCCCACACTTTAGCATTAAATGCTACTGGGATGAGAGTGTGGTGGGAGAGTAGGGATTAGAGACTGAAACATCAAGAATAACATAAACAAAACCAATGTTCAAAGAAAGACAGATAGGGAGCCCTTCTTCATCTAATGAACAGAGCATGCTGAGAAAAAGCTCATGCTATACAACTGAGGGAGAGATGGTGCTGTAGTAATGTCCTAGAAAAGGCCATGATGCTTGAGAGTGGCGGTGGAGGACCAGGTTGGTGTGGGGAGTGGGGATAGAGGGTGCTTTCTCCCTTAGCTCACTAGCCCATTCCTATTCTCAGGAGTTCCTTCTCTTTTGTAATAAATGTTCTCTTCCTCTTTCTACCCATGTGTCCCTCTCACAGTTCATTGTCATGGGGTACAGAAATCTAGATACTTCTTCTGTGATATGTCTTTCTGCATGCTGTGAATATGTGTTGCTCTGATTGGTTGATAAATAAAGCTCTATTGGCCTATGGCAAGGCAGCTTAGAGGCAGGCAGGAAATTCAAGCCAATAGACAGGAAGAAGAAAGGAGAGTTGTAGGAGATGCCAGTCACAGCCAGGAGAAGGAAGATGTGAAAGTATCGGTAAGTCACAGCTACATGGCAACTTATAGATAAATAGAAATCAGTTAAGTTATAGGAGCTAACTAGGAAGAAGCCTGAGCCATTAGGTCATAAAGTTGGTAAATAATATTAAGCTTCTGAGTGATAATTTTATAAGCAGCTGGGGGACTGCGGGTGAGAGACATTTGTCCTGACTGCGGGCCAGGCGGGACACAGGCAAACTTCCAGCTACATACTTCAACAAGTTCCTCCGGGCCACCACAGCCTTTGCTTGTAACAGGAGGAAGTGTGTTGTAGGATGGAACACAGGAGACAGCTGTAAGCTGGACCTCAAATAGCCTGAATAACTTGTAACTAGGACTCAGGTAAGTGACCCCACCTAGTTTCCAGATAGGAAGGAAATACAATTCATGTCCAGAAACGGCCTAGACAGGAAAAGAAGAGAGAGACCTTGCTAGGTGACTTCTCAGCTCTGTCTGTGGACATGCAGTGAGAGATTGGACAGCTGAGAACAGAGCACCCTGGAATACTGGATTTCAAAGGGTAGTAGGAAAAGGAGAGGGAAAAACTGATGGAAGAACCTGTAAGGACAGAGATATTCTAACATGAAATTTTCTCCTACCATCTGTTGCTATGGATAATGCTGTGGTTGACAGCTAAGTACTTAATTGTCTTGAACTGCCAATTCCTGATGTAAATTAGAGACACTTTCTCCCCTCCTGTACCTCAACTTCCTAGTCTGCAAAACGGGTAATAAAATAATACTTGGTAAGGCTGTGGAAAATAAATGAAATATTTGTCAAGAATAGAGTAGATGCTCTAAATGTCAGATACAGTTGAAATGGCTAGACTTGGTACTGGGCACTAGCATTTAAAAAGTTAGTGTTGTAGCAATTACCACACAGTCTTAGACAGTTCTTCCTACAGGCCTGCAGAGTCAGAGAGAAGCTGAGAGAACCTGACTGAGTTCCAGTGATAGACGTGAGAATATTAAATTATAACAATGTTGAAGATCGGTGTTGGGAATAAACATACTCCCTTTGGTCAGTGTGGAGCTGTGAATCAATATGGCAAAATGTAATAAGCGCTGGAAACGATAGACAAACCTTGTAGACATGCATCTCTACAGCTCTACTGTGTGCAATATGAAGATCTTTCAAAGCAATAGGAGAAATGATCCGATCAAGAGAGAAATCTGTTCATACAACATGAATAGTGGGAGATGGTATGTAAAAGAAATGACTGGTTTGGAACTGTAATTCAATGGTGTAGCACCAGCTTATGAGGTGCAAGTCTCTACAGTCAATCCCCAGCACCAGAAAGGAGAAAAGTAAATTAATGTTCAAATAAATAATTGTTAACACACTTGCATTTAAAAGAATGAGAATGCCACCAAGCAGTCAACCAAAACATCTGTAATAGAAGCAACAGACAGAACTAAGAGGAGAATCAATATAATTAAAAGCATAAACTCAGCGAGTGAGTCCAAGAGTTTGTTTTGGAGAAGGCCAATATATTAAACCATCTCTTTTCAGAGCCAGTTCATTTAAAAGAAGACCAAATATACAAGAAAAAGGGTATACAATTACACAATTGATGGTGTTTTTATTTCAAATGATAGCATCCTCTAGAGCTCTATACCTCTAAATGAGAAAATGCTAATAAGTGAGATGTTTTGAAGAAGAATTCCATTAAATACATGGCAAAGTAAACAATTGAGTCTCAGTCTAAACACTGAATTGGTGCATACTGAATCAACACCACTCCAGGAAAAATGCAGGACTCCCATGAGCCTCTGGCCACACCACTAACTAATCAACTAACCAATCAAGACATAGCCTTGCTTAGTGCGTGTCTCTGTGCAAGGTGCCTTATTTAACATAAGCTGTTGTTTCCTCAACATCAAACTCATAGCCAATAGCATGACAACATGAACAGGGAGGAAATTACTCTAATATGCACATTTTTTTCTATAAGGTTCATCATCTTGTACTTAAAACGGCATTTCATTGCTGCATTTGGAACAACCTTGAGCATCAGAATTAGCAACAAAAATGTTGCCATTAAGTACACTGCCAAAAAAAAGGAACAAATGTTTATACTATGAGAGCTGAAGTAAATACGGGACAGTGCCTTGTTGGGCCTCACCCATGGAAGTGTTGTGAATATTGATTTTGCATCTGGGGAAGCAGATGAGTTCAGAATTACAGAATCCACAAGCAATGAAGACTTGCAGGAAAAGCATTGAGACTGACTGCCACATGGCAGATGACATGGAAAAGTGGTCTGCTATTTTCTAGCTCTACCTCAACCTCAGGTTTAATGAACAAGCTCAAATCCTTCCAAAACATGTGACCTCAATCCTATCTGAAAAACCGTTAAAGGTCTAGAGAGATGGCTCAGTGGTTGACACTGGCTTCTCCAGAGGACCAGGGTTCAATTCCTAGCACCCACTTGGCAGTTCACAATCAGCTGAAATTACAATCCTAGTAAATATGACACTCTTCTAGCCCTCTTGGGAGTTGTACATAGATGGTACACAGACATATAAGGGAAAATATCCATATGCACATAAAATAAAAATAAAACTTTTTTTAAAGGAAAAAATAAAATACAGCTTTAGAAATTAAGCATAAATGAATACCCAAACTATATAGGGTATATAGAAACAGTAATAACTTGAATGAGAAAATTCTAATACAAACATATAAACATCACAAGTCCAAAAATACAGCAAAATGAGATTTGTAAAAGTGGTTAAAATGTAAGAAATATTTTTTCATTAGGTCTTTCTGATGGGTGTGTAGTATGTTTGTGTGTAAATATTTGAGTGGGCAAGTGTGAGCTGAGTGTGAGTGTGTGAGTGTGAGCATGTGAGTGCAGGTACATGAGTTTCACGGTGCATGTATGGAGTCAGAGGACAACCTTGAGTGTCAGCCCTAGTCTTCCATCTTATTTGAAGCAGAGTCTCTTGTTAGTCACTGCTGCATTGGTGGGGCTGACAGAAGAGCTTCTGGAAATTCTCCTGCCTCCTGTAGTTAGTGTGTTTTCCTTGGGGGGGGGGCTGCTACCCAGCTCTCAAGTAAGTCACACACAGAGGCTTATTCTTATTATAAATGCCCGGCCTTAGCTTGGCTTGTTTGTCAGCTTTTCTTAACTTTCAATTATCCCATCTATCTTTTGCCTCTGGGCTTTTTCTTTCCTAACCCTATATACCTTTCTTTCTTCTTATTCCGTGGCTTGCTGTGTAGCTGGGTGACTAGCCCCTGGAGTCTTCCTCCTTCTCTGGCTGCATCATTTTTCCTTCCAGATTTCTCCTTCTATATATTCTCTCTGCCTGCCGGCCCTACCTATCCTTTCTCCTGCCTTGCTATTGGTCATTCAGTTCTTTATTAGACCATCAGGTGTTTTAGACAGGCACAGTAACACAGCTTCACGGAATTAAAGAAATGCAACATAAACAAAAGTAACACACCTTAAAATAATATTCCCCAACAGCCTCCGGCTCCCTCTCATTGTAGGTACACAAGGGTTATAGATATATAACACCACATCCCAGCTTTACATGCACTCTAGTCCTCACACCTGACAAGTACTTTCATTTATAAAATCTATTGGTGAGTAAGTCAAATGATAGGAAATCAAATGACTATCCACAGACAAGAAAATAGTACATACATACTAATGTTCAGAACCCATCCAGAGTAAAAACAAAAGAACAAAACCTCCCTAAATAGTAATGAAAACTCTTTGGATACATAAACACTATCTTTGGCAAGCCAGTAAGCCTAGAGCTGTTTCCATTACATTCTGGACTGGGACAGAATTGCCAGAACAATTTACAGTTCCTTGAACTTGTTTGTGAATATGAGACAATAAGATTCGGTAAGTGCAGTTTGCTCTGGCTGCAGTCCATCCTGCAAGTGCAGCAGTTCTGTGGTCGTTGGCTGGGTATACGCATTGTTTACGTGTTAAGGGCCTTCTCAGATTTTGTTTTGTCTGGACTAGGTTCTATCAGAGCCATATGTACCTTTACTTTTTGACCAAGTGTACCTATTGTTCAGTAAGAGAGGATCTATCAGTTTTTTCTAAGAGATGAAGCTCAGTAGTGGAGCCCTTGCCTAGCAGACACAAGGTCCTGGGTTTGATACAAAGAGCCAGCACCCTGAAGCATGCAGAACAGCATTGGTCATGATTCCAGCCATTATCCAGCATTCTAGGAATTGGGAGTGGCAGCTGCTGCTGTCCCTGAGTGGCAGAACTGACAGTCCCAATGACTGCCAAAAGACGTTGCTTGAGCCTATACTCTGTCCCAGTAAAGGTTATGTTTGAAGATTTACAATTTCAGGGATCCTCTTGTTTGCCCATTGAACTGTTATTTCAGTTCGTATCTTCTAAGTTGTATGTGATGGAAACTAAAATGGTTAGGTGTACTAAGTTGTGTGTGATGGAAACTAAAATGGTTAGGTGTAGAGATCTTTGCCCAAAGGTTTTTGAGTTTTCCCATGAAATGATGCTTTAGCCTGTCTTGGTCTTGGGGTTCTTTGTCTATAGTGAGAACCAGTCACCCTTCAGACTTGCAGAATTGGTAAGAACAAGACTTGTGACGTGCTAAGGCCATAGGAGGCATGGGCAGCCCCAGTTCATTCCTTCCTTAAAACATGGGGACTTTATATTTGGACATGCCATAGGTCTTTGTCCACATGCCCATGCCCTGTGTGACCCACACCACATCGACAGGTTTCCTCTCCCACTGGCTGACGTCAGATGTAGCAAGAAGCAACAGCAAATGTAATAAGTATAACCCCAGTTTGGAGGACAGTGGTAGACCAATTCTAAAAACCTAACCATAAAGGAATATGAGAAAGGAAAAAAGGGAAGGAGGAAAATTGCTACATGAGTTGGGGACAGAGAAGAGGGACATGGTATTCCACTGGTAAAAAGAAGAGACCATTGCCTTTCTAGTTTTATTATTTACCACCATGCCACTGGTTAAGAATTTTAAACTTCTTAAGGCTAATACGGGAGAGGACATAGCAATCAGTAATGCATTGTGTATGTATGAAATTGACAAATAATAAGTTCAATTAATAAAAAATATTTTAATTCTATTGAAATGTGTTACCCTGCCCAGTGCACATGCCACTGTATTTCCTTCACAGCAGATCTTATGCAGATTTTTAATACCTGTGGTCAATTTGGCAATTTCAGAAAAAATTAGCTTTAGGTTGCTTTTTAGTGAGCAGAATCAATTCTCTGTAAAGAAATTAGGTACATTTAAACAGTATTTTTTAGAAGGAGAATAGCATTTCATTTTTAGTAATTATTCTATTTTTGAGATTATAATATAATTATACCATTTCTTCCTTCCCTTTCCTCAATATTTTGAATTTCTACTTCGAGTAACCCAAAGTGTCTAAACACATTAGCAAGTATTAAGAGGTGTTTTCTACTTCTTTGGTTGTGATGCACAGACCCACACAAAGATCAAATCTCAATAATGCCACACATGGTAATTTTCATCATTTAAGGTTCTGCTAAAGACACTGAGTTGCTGAGACATTGAAACACACAACGTGATAACCTTAGAAACCCGAGCAGCCTCTTTGTGACACTAGCCTCATTACAAAGACAAATGTTTGACACACGGGGCTTCTTTGTGACTATTGACACGTCTCTGGAGTTTCTCTGGAAATAAAATATTCCTGACCTCCAGGAAGCCCAGTGCTGTCACTCATTGAAGAAGAAAGTGATAAGAAAAAAAATACCTGGGTCCAAGCTGGAGAGGATGCACTAAAGCCTCCTCCATTCTTTGGTTCCAAGAGAAAAGAGGATATTTTTGTCTCTAGCCTTTTCAATAGAGGAAGATTCAGTTAATATCTGTATTATCAACACCACCACCACCACCACCATCATCATCATCATCAGTATATTCCCAGCTGGCTTTGTACACACACAGTGTATCCCAGGATCACCTTGAACTCCTCATCCTTCTGCATCTACCTCTCAAATGATGGAATTATAGGCAATATGCCACAATGCCCAGCCAAGTCCTTGCATATTTTTTTAAGTTTTACTTCTATTTGTAATGATATGTATAGGTGTATCTCTGTGTGAGAATGTGTGTATGTGAGTGCAGCTACCCAAGGAATCCAGAAGAGGGCAGCAGGTCCCCCAGCGCTGAGTTACAGGTCATTGTGAGCCATTCAATGTGGCTACTGGGATCTTGAGTCCTCTGCAAGGGCAGTAAATATTTTATCTCTCCAGCCTTAAGTCCCTGCATCTTAATGCCCCAAATCTATCATGCACTGAGAGATTTGAGCAGATGAGATAAATTGATGGAGGAGATAATGGGAGCCGTTGAGGTCTACATGATTTCATACTCAGCTCCTATGTGCCATTTTTAAGCAGAGAAGTAGCATAGGTATAGAAAAGGATTCCAGGCTTATATGGACAAACATTGTTAAATAATGGGTAAATGACTTTTTAAAGTAGTTTAGCCAAAACAGCTGACCTAGCAGCAACAAAGCCCACAAATCCGCATAGAAAACTTACATGGCTCTTGCTATTGTGCCATTGAATTTAATCCCGATTTCACATAAATGATGATGTCTCACAGATATTTCTCTAATATGTTTTCTGATGGGTTCTAGCTGCAAACAGAAAACAACTCATCAAAGAAATGTGATAGTAATGGAAAATGTTAATGACATCATTAGGAAGAGATAGAAAACTAAACTTCATCTATCGCCACAACATTTGAAAGTCTTCAATTGACTGACTGAAGAGAAGATAAACACACAAAGAAAAAATAACAGGATGGGGCTTTTGCAAAAGCAGAATCTCACTTACCCAGTGATCACTTAACTCCAAACTTCATAAACAAACTGATGTCTAGAAAGCTACCAAAATAGACTCAGAAACTGCCTTCCAGATGCACTTTCTTTTATCCAAGTCATTAATCACTTTATCTTGTAAGTGTCCCAAACTGCTTAGCTGAAATAGATGCTTCAAATCTGCAATACATGGTCACTTTACCTCCAAATGTTTGTTTTCTGTAACCCTACATTTCCACTTTTTAAACTATCACAAATATTTCTAAATAAATAAAAGCACAATTATGGTAAAAAGAAGTGTATTCATTTTTTTTATGATGGCAAACTTTCAAGGCAAATAAGGTGGTTCAAAAGTAGAATAATTGTTAAGTAATGATATATTGTTTTGAGAACATTTATGTTTATAATGAAAATAGACGTGTTTAAATGTCTAATCAAAACTTTCTCAGAGTGAACACAACCACATATGAAACAAAAAAATTTCAGTTGGAAAAATCAGAAGGAAATACATAAAATTAACATTTTTGTCTGGTAGAAATGTAAGTAAAATCTTTAAATTTCAGGATAGCTATATATCTCCAATTAAAATATACTGAGGGTTGAAGCGATGGCTCAGTGATTAAGAGCACTTGCTATTCTTGCTGAGGATCTGGGTTCAATTCCCAGCACCCATGTGGTGCCTCACAAACATCTGTTACTTCAGTCTCAGGGGACCCGAAGACTTCTTCTGGCCTCTTCAGGCACAGCATGCATGTAATACCAGACAAACGTGAGGTCAAAACATCCACATACATAAAATAAATAAATAAACTAACTTATATTGACTGTGTATTGTTTGTTTATTATAATGACATTTTCAAGAACAAATTGGAAAATGTATATAAACATGATCTTCAAACAAAAAAACTGGTATAATCAGAATAATTTTTATTTAATAAGTGTTATTAAATAATAGTAGGTTATAGTTAACTATAAATTCTTTTTATTGTTATCCTTTTTGTTACATCACATTCATTCAAAATGGAATACAAATCAGTTTGCCTATTTTCATGAGGGTCTCTGAGGCTTCATCAAGCTCTGATCACAGACACAATTAATATGTGCTATAATTGATTATGTAATTTTCTCCAAGGACAGAACAAGAGCCACTTAGGACACTATGGATATCACAGTGGGAAACCTCTTAGCTAGCTTACTGCATCTGCCTATATTTAACCCTCTAGGGGCACATTGCACATTTAGGAAGATTTTCTAGTGAAGAAACTGTGAAGAAAATGTTGTGACTGAAAAAAGGATGGCATACAAGTTATTCACAACACCCACCTCGGTGGGAAATTCTGGACAGTGAGACAGACATCAGTGCATAGCCATGGGCTTTCAGGCCTGAATTAAAATGAAACCAAGAGGAAAGAGATAACGGAGAACTGGCTTCTGAAGGAACCAGAATCCACCAGAATAATAATGGAATGTCAGAAATATAGACAAATAGTTGTAATGAAGATAGTTGCCACCATAAGTTTTTAGCCAATGGCAGAGTCTCCAGATAAGTTATTTATTTTTTAACATACAAGGAGGAGCCAGGTAGGAGAAAGAAGTGAAATTCTATGAATTTTAGAGAAAATTAGATGATTTCTTACTGAGAACAATGATGACATCAAGACAAAAACAGTCAAAGTTAGTCTCAAGTTATTCTTCATAATGATTACTAAACTACTGTTGGCTTTCAGCGTATCATGTAGAAAATCTGCCTGGTGCCCTCTTCAATGTGAGTCTGTTCATATTCAGAATTTTCTAATGTTTAGACCCTTTAATGAGCACACAAAAAATCATTTTTATCTTGGAACTAATCACTGGTTTGCATCTATCCAATAATGGTCAAAAGACTAAAAGATCTCCTCCCCTGTGTTTTTCTGATAAGAGACTGATCATCATTAGCCCATCAAGAAGTAAAGTCAACATACAGTCCCTTTCTAACTAGTGTGGTCTCATGGTATTTCAAGCAGGAGACATGGCAGAAAAAACTTCCAAGGCTAGATTTACAAATGGCTGCACAGCCTCCTCTTTGTCTAATAGAAGAATCCTTTCTGAACTCTTTGGCTACCTATAAGCAATCCAATTGCCCTCTGGCCACCATGCTGTGACAGCCCAAGCTGGCCCAGGTAAAAACATTATATGCACACTATTGAGATTGTACATGAAGGGAAGAGATATTGCACCAATGCCCAGGAGCTCCAGCTCCTCCTGAATCCTAGATCCGGACGTTATCTGACTGCAATTACATGGAAGTTCATGAGCCAGAAACCCCCAGGTGATCTACTTCCTGGATTCCTGATTCACAGACAGTAATGGTAATAAAATGATAATCATTGTTTTACGTCTCCAAAATTTGGGTTGTTCTGCTTAAGTATTTATTTTCAAGTCTGTCCCGCTTCTCCCGTTTCAAGACTGCATACCTTTCTTTGTAAAATGAACTCTATTTACTAGGTCTGGAGAAGAGCTTCGGGTTCTGCATCTCTAACACACTGTGAGCGAATGGTATGCTGCTGGTCTACTATCCACAGTTTCCACAGCACAGCCCCAAATGACAACTGAGCTATGTATACAATACCTTTGTCTGCAGACACTCTGTTTTATTGTCTTCTTGAAAACATGACGGAACAGCTGTTTCATAGCAAGCAGACATGGTCAAGATAGTGGGTCCATAGAAGAATGGATGCTTTCTAGAAATCTCATAGCTGTGCCTGAAATGTACAATTGCAAAGTTGTATGGTTTGGAGATCAGGCACATGTGCCGATGTCATTTCTCATAAACAGTATTTATTAATTAATTAATTAATTTATTTATTTATTTATTTATTTATTTATTTATTTCTATCTGAAACTTCTGGAAATTCTGGTGATTGAGATTCTGTGGCACTTTGCCTAAAAGCAAATGTTCGCTGTGAACAGATCAGCAGGCTCATTTCCTGGGTGCTCATGAAGTGACAGTGACAGGTGGGTTAAACATGATCAGAAATGAAAGATTCCCCAATTTCTTCTAGAGACGGGGAGGCAGGAAGTTCAGCAATCTAAGCCACGCTGTAATGCAGGATTGTTTATCTGGTTCAGCAGTTGATTTTACAAGTATTGATGATGGTCAGAAGCCTCTTAAGGTCAGCCGGAAGTTCTTTCTAGACTAACAAAGTCAATATCATTGTCCTCTAATAGGGTCATTTAGTAATTTTGCTACTAAACTCCCTGGAATTATGTTTCCTCACACTGGACTGTGGAACTTG
Organism: Peromyscus melanophrys; assembly: GCA_902168415.1. Taxonomy (NCBI): domain Eukaryota; kingdom Metazoa; phylum Chordata; class Mammalia; order Rodentia; family Cricetidae; genus Peromyscus; species Peromyscus melanophrys. The sequence goes on along the minus strand of CABHPR010122060.1, from coordinate 13,378 downwards.
TTCAAGAACAGACTCATGCATACATGAATATGTGCTCAGCACAAATCAACACTATAGACCTAACCAGTATGTCCCCGTACATGCATTTCCTTTTCCCGTGTTCTTAGGAAGACTACTTTCCCAGCCTCTGTAGCTATATGTAGCCTCTGTTGGTAGCTATGATCAATAAAATAGTAATGGACATGCTGCGCCTCCCTTCTAGGCTTGGCCACTTATTTCTTTGCTAAACTCTCGATTCTCTTTCTTTTATAAACATATGTTCCTGATGATGTAGCCCAACGTAGAGGCATGTGAGATTCAGTTACTCATCAGACAGGAATCGTCAGGATTTGAGGTGAGCTGGGAAAAACTGAGCTGCCAGATGTCAAAGTAGCCAAGTAAGGCTGGAAGCCAAGACGTAAGTCACAGTTATGCCATAGGTAACAATTTACTAGGGTCATAAAGGGGACAACTAAAGGAAGAATGCCAAGTCTTCTGTTCCATTTTCTCCCCCAATGATCAGGCCAGTTGAGGATCATAGGAATCAACCTAGGGTTCAATAAGATGGCTCAGTGAGTAAACATGCTTACCATGCTACTTAGTAAACAGAGTTTGATGACTCTGGAAGACATGTGAAAGGAGGAGGAGAGAAATGGCTCCATAAAGTTATCCTTTGACAACTCCCCCCCACACACACACACATGCATATGTTTGTACACAGTAACTTTTTATTCAATAAGGAATGACCATAGATATTGAATCTGCCCATTCCTGGGAGGCCTTCTGGAAAAGCTCCTGAAGTCTTGTGGACCCTGGAGCAAGGGTGAAGAAGAGCTAATGAAACTGGGCAGGAAGGGCCGCTGTTGAACATCCTGGAAACAGGTTTCCAAGAGGAGGCACGTCAGCAAGGAGTACGGCTTTGTTTGGGAGCATGGGGTCCAGGTGAGCCAAGTGCCTGACAGGGTCTTCAGTGTACTGGTTGTACTCCTCGTCTCTCTGGGGATGTTTTGGGGTTTTCTAAAGCTTGTAGTAAATAACAGCATTTGTAGTACCTTAGTACATGAATAGTCATATTTTACTCTTAATGCCTTGTACTTTGAAACTTGCCTGGCACATGATCCTTTAGTCTTTTCTAATTAAGAGTATGAGGGCACATAATTCCTTCACACAGCTCCCAAAATCTCTGAGGGCAGTTCTGCCGCTGTAAGGTAGAATTAAAGAGGTTTGGGTGCCTCAGTTCCATGTTGTCTAGTCTCTTCGTTTATCTCTGGCCTAGACTACCATGAGCAAATTCTATTATCAAGTTCCCAGATTCTAGGTCCAGCAGTCAGATCTCTGTCTTCTTCCTCATGTTGGTGAGGACTTGACCTGAGTAATCTAGACACAGCCACACTCCATGAGAACCACAGTCTTGTGTTCCCCTTGTTCTTTCCTAGTCCACACCACTATCTACTTCTTAGCACCTGACTCTCATAAGATGTAACCCCATGCTAATTAGAATTCCAGACTATGATCCTGGTAATGCTATAGTGCTCTCACTCGGCGCAGGATTACACAGTCCATTTTTCAGTTGAAGACTCACCTCTGTTCAATCTACAATTATTGCTTGTTTCTTGGCTCAAATGTCAGACCCTATCTCACACCTCTCAGATGCTCTGTCTGCTATCTAGAAGCTGAAGCTTCTCCCCAGGACTGTGCACTGTTACTGACCTCTAACTCCAGTGCTCTCTGCTTTTTATGGTTTTCCTAGGTGATGGCCTAGTCATCTGGATGGACCCTCTGTTGTACATGGAGAGAGAGATTGATACGGCGCCTTCTGAATCCCTTCACATCCCTAGCACTGAAGCAGTCTTGATTCTTACATTTCCAAAGGAAAAATTCACACAGTGGCACTGGTGAGAATCCAGCAGCCAAGGTGGCATCGGTAGGTAAGGAAGAATAAGCGCAAGCAGACCTCCAAGGGACAGGGTGGCCCAAAACAAGCCACACAGGCAAAGGACACTCCTGAAATCTGCACTTGCATCTTAGTCTACCATTTCTCCTCCCCTTGGGCATCCCTCCGGTGGCCTGGGATAGTCTTCTTCCTGGAACAGCTGCTAGCCTGTTACATATATTATAACATAATCTGTTAGGATCTGATGCTTTACATGCAAAACATGTGTGAAGCACAACGATCCACGTTGCTGAGACGTTCACAAGGGGAAGGGACAAGACTGTCTTCCCACTTGTGTTCCTCACAGTGGGCAGGTGGGCCTTGTGGGAGCCAGTTGGAGCCTGCCTAGAGTGGTTTGCCATCCTCCCAGAGCCCTGTCCTTCCTCTTATCTAGTCTGGTTGGCTGCTTGGTATGCAGCCACGAGCTCTCTTATTTCCCTTTCCTCTGGTGTTACAAGCTGTTTTAGCCCCAGCATTTGTTTAGCGCTAACATTTGTTTCTCACCTCAACACTTTGCATATCATTTTCTACTCGTCTTCCTAATAATGGGGCTGAGCACTTTACAGGGCCCAGTCTTTTCTAATCTTCCACAGCAGACATTGCCAGGACCTACTAATCCAATAGGATGGATGCTATTGCCATTCTCTTAAAAAAAAAAAAAAAAGTATCATGGCTCATTTCCATTTTAATTCCATATAATAAAACATCATTTTCAAAGAATTTTATGTGCAAAAAGAGTCTGTCTTAAAATTTGAAAAATATTCTTCTTTTTTTTTTAGAAGCATAAATATTTGTCAGTTTCAAATAACTCTGGATTTGGAATTACAACCTGTTTTTATGTTCAAAAAATATTCTTCTTAAAAGACCACAACAAAGAGAAGTGGCTTACTTTGCCTTCGGTGACATATGATTCCCCTCATCCATCCCATGGACCAGCTCAGGCCTTGGGATCAGGGGTATATCGATGCCGTCTGCATCATCTTTCTTATAGGACAGGAAGCACTTGAGTCTTGCTGTACTTTTCATCTTACAACAGTCAGTGAACATGTGATTGCCCACCATGCCTTGGCTGTTGCGAGTATGTGTGAGGAAGGTACCCAACTATAGGAGGAAAGAATGACATATAGGAGGTGTGTCGGAGACCCACATTCCCCACCATGGGAAAGCTAACCTGGGTGCGTGATGCCGAGCTTTGAATCCAGTAATATCTGGACACAGAGATTTTAATTTTATTTGTTTATTTATTCTGTCTACACATGTGTATTCACATGCGTATAAGTGTGTGCACATGTATATCACATGCATGCACATGACCCAGAGGCCAATGCTGGGTCTTTCTCAATCACTCTCCATCTTAATTCTAAAGCAAGGTCTTTCAATGATCCTACAACCATACTGACTGATCAGCAAGCTCTGGGAATCTGCCTGTCTCAGGTCCCTACTGCTGGTACTGTGGAAATGCATGGCTGTGCCTGGCTTGACATGGCTACTAGGATTTGCACTCGGGTCTTCACACATGGACAAGTATTTCACCAACTGTACTATCATGCCAGTCCCCAGGCATACCTTTCAAGTAAAATGCTTTTAAGTATTCATTTTTTACATTCGTTTATCTATTATGTATGGTGAGGGGTGTGTGTGTGTGTGCCTTGGAGCAGGTGTAGAGGTCAGAGTACCACTCGAGGGGGCCGATTTTCTCCTTCTATCTTATGAGCTGCTGGTATCAAACTCAGGCTGTCTGGACTGGCAGCCAGGGCCTTTACTGAGCCATCTGTCCAGCCCCTTTTAGGTATTTAAATCTAAATCCAAACATGCTAGTTGTTGACCACAGAGAATTTACCACTTACCCTTTCCTATGAAGTTGCTTCCTTCTCAAGCAATTGACAGGCTTTTGAAAAATAATTAGATATAATTCAGAATTTCCAGGGCAAGATATTTTTAATGAGAACTCTCCACCAAAAAAAAAAAAAAAAAAAAGCTACTAATTTGCTTATTTCCCACGTATTTTTAACTGTTTCCATGGGAACATATTTTAAGCATTGAACTTCGAGTCAATGTGTGTTCCTTGTCAGCTTTCCAGCTGGAAATGTAATAATTCCAATGTTTTCAAATGTTTTTAGGTGGCAGGAAATGTGTGGAGTTTGGTAAACCTCAACTTGCATGCGTGTCTCATAATTGAGGAATAAGTACAGAAAAAGTCATTTTTGAAGCAGAAATCCAAAGGGGTTGCTCTAAAATGAGTGTATCCACCGGCATAACCTTCATTTAAAATGTGCACTGATGACACCCTTCATATTCAGAGGCTAAAACACTATGCACAGGCCTTAGCCCTAAGAGATGAAGCAAGGGAGAAGAAAAGTTACTTCTCATTTATATGTTACATTGTTTAGCCTGAAAATAACTGATCCCAAAACTCTTTACTCTAAGACAATGTTAGTGTTAATCAAGGATTTCTCAGGGAGGGAAATTGACTCAATGGCTGAAGGCGTTTGCTGTCAAGTCTGACAACCTGAGTGTGATCCATGGGACCCACACAGTCAAAGGAGAGGAAGAACTCCCACAAGTTGTCCTCTGATCTCTCTCTCTCTCTCTCTCTCTCTCTCTCTCTCTCTCTCTCTCTCTCTCTCTCTCTCTCTCTCTCTCTCTCTCACACACACACACACACACACACACACACACACACACACACACACAATTTAAAAACTAGAAAAATTTCCCCAGGGAATCCCTATTTTATTGAAATTGCTAGTCACAAGACAAACCATTTTATAATGAAACAATAATAATGTCCCTTATTTTCTACTACCTGAGAAACAGATCTATAAAAATATATGTTTCTTTTTCATATTCTCAAAGAATTTTTTTAATTAATTTTAATTTTAATTGTTTCCCAAAGTTCTTTATATGAAGATGTCAGACACCAGCATTCTGGGGACTCAGGCAGAGTAGTCTACATAAGTAAGCTCACTGGTCATGTGATTCTTTCTCTTGAGTGCTTGGCCCTCAGAACCTGGAGTCCCAGGAAAAACCTTGTTAAATGCAGTTTTAGACGTCTGCAAAGATTATATCTGGCATGTGATTCGCATACATTCTCTTGCTTTGCAAAGTCCGGCCTAATTATTCAAGCAATCCTGTTTCTAGCAAGATCTTTTGTTTACCATCTAGCTGAGACAGGAGAATAAAGCAACATGTGATCCACCGACGGGTGGGTGAGCACACTGGAGGTGACGCCTGGGCTTTGAGACTCTTACACTTCTCAGCAAGATCCAGCAACTCTTCAGCTGCGCTTTGGACTTCTTCATAAGCTGCATCCTGAAGAACCTGAGCGACCGTAATGCTGGCCCTACAACAATGTAAGATCTGTATGGTGATTGTACAACGGCTTTGCCTCTTCTTCCTTTGCTGTATCACCCTATTCTCCCCAAAATAATTTCTATTCAAATTCAAACAAAAGGATATTGATATCCAAACTCACACGTCTCTTAGGTTCTCCTCCTGGTGATCCTGGCAGTTAGTATGCTGCCTGGCTGGGAAAAAAGGTCTTGTTTGCTGCTGTGATTTGCATGCATTTATGCCCCTGACTTTCATGTGTTGAAATCCTAACCCAAGGAAAGAACTTGTAATAGTCATAAGGGTGGAGCCCTCATCCATGGAATTAGTGTCCTTGAAAAAGAGGCCCATGGGAGTTCATTCATCCTTCCTCCCATATGCAAGCATAGCAAGAAGATATCACTTATGGGCCAGAAAGCAGATATGTACAAGGCACCAAATATGAGAACCCACACCAGACACTGAATCTGCTAGCATTTGGTCTTGGACTTTCCAGCCTCACAGATACTGTGTGAACCAAACTTCTGATGTTTATAATCCTCCCACCTTTTGGTATTTTGTTACAGTGGCTCAAATGGACTAAGACATTAGTGTGACAAGAACTTCCCCAGACTGACAACCCCCTTTAAATTCCACACTCTATATTGTTCACTCACAAATTCCTAGATTTATTTTCATTAGCTGTAATGATAAGAACAATTTAACAGTATATATCTTCTTTTGAATTTAAACTGTCTCCTGTGAATGATCTTCTTAATATTCAAACATAGCTGAACTCTATCATTGGTTACAAGTAAACTGCATGTAGTTGAATTCAAAGTTCTGAATTAGGGCCTGGGGAAAGGGCTCAGTTGGTAAAGTTCTTGCCTTTTAAGCACAAAAACCTGAGTTCAATCCCCAACACCCATTTTTACAAAAGAGCTAGGCATGGTGGTGAAAACTGGTAATCCCAGTGCTAATAAGGCAGAGACAAATGGATCCCTGAGGCTCACAAGCTAGCTGGCCTACCCTACTTGACAAACTCCAAGCCAATCAAAAATCAAATGAAACAAAATGACACCAATAGACATGAGATGGGGGAAGCTCATGAGGTCAGAACCCTAGATAAAGGAATCCTGAGAGCAGGAGAAATAGTCTTCCCCAGGAAGAGCACACTAATTGGTTATCCAATACTATATGGTCAGCCTTGAAGACATATACATATAGGTAACATTATACGGACTGAGCAGTATATTTACACACACACACACACACACACACACACACACACACACACACACACACA
>CABHPR010122059.1:0-35839 GCA_902168415.1 Peromyscus melanophrys | reverse complement strand
AGGGTGTACATGTGCATATGCATGGCAGAAGAAAACCTTGCGTGAGTGACATCCTTGGAGACACCATATACTTTCTTTGAGATAGGTCCTCTAATTGGTCTGCAGCTCACCAATCAGGCTAGACTGAGCCAACAGTGAGCTCTAGGGATGCCTACCTCCTCCTACCTGGTACTGGGATTACAAGTGCATGCCACTATGACTGGCTGCTGGGGAACTAGTCAGGCCTCAGGCTTGTGAGGCAAGCCCTTTTCACCTTACTGACTTGTAGAGACCCACAGAGGTTTCCTAGTGAGAAATTATTCAGGGTCCGAGAATCTGAGCTTGCTTTACGCAGCTGGGCTGCATAAGGGAATGATTTGACCACGGGCCAATTTACCAGGTGTTTGGAAGGGTCTACACTTGGCTGTGCGGTGTGCTTTGATCTAGCAAGAGGGAGGTCTTTTGCCCCGCACCTTGGCATTGTTGTAAAAAGCCCTTTTGAAGAGGCAGAAGGATCCAGTGGGTTTTGATCCAAGTCCTCTCCAAGTTATCTTGTGTTTCTGTCTTTCTCCTATTCATTATCTTTCTATCTAAAAGTTTCTTATCCCTCTCTCCTCCTCATAGGAACCCTTTAAAAGGTGGGAGCTGGCCTCCCACACTGACTGAACTATCTGCAGACCCATACTTGGCTTTTTGAGGTGAAAGATGAAACAGCAAGATTCTCACAATATCTTTCTAGGGTTCGGTTGTAACCATAAAGATATTAACTATGGTGGAGAGTTAAATTCCAGCACCGAGATACCCTCAGCAAATGATGGAATCACACCTCGACAAACACATTATACATCCAAAGCATTCTGTGTAAATGTGTTTGGTGCTCTTAACATACTAAGGATCATAATCTAGGAACACACTATCCACACAGTATCGGTTGTTGTCCCCTTGATCATATGATTTGACTGATCAGGAGCCGTGGCTTGTTGTCACACCCCAGCATTTAGAGAAAATATTGTCATGCTTATTGGTGCCCTTTGAAACTTGAAGTCATTTCTATGGACTGGATGTTTTTTGATATTATTGTACAATTGATAAGTCATAAGTGGAAGCCTCATAACTGAGACCAGTTGCATGCTTTCTGACTAGCATGGCATTTTTTCTCTTCCTCTATGTCCACACACGCACACACACACACACTCACTCAGTCTACTCTTTCATTTTCCACTTGAGACTTTATTTCTGCCATTACCTTTCTATATACAACATCCTACCTCAAAATCACCTCCACCATAAAGCCCAACTCTATAGCCTGGTATGATAGGACCTCTATGATCCTGACACTATTTACCTGTTCATTCTTTTCCATTCTACCCACCTATTTATGACCCTGTTTTTAATATACTCTGAGACATTTCCTCATTTTTGTTGACTGCCAAGCTCCTCTCCATCCTTATTTAATCTTAAGAGATCTTTAAGAAGCCGTTCCTTAGCTTTTATTCTGAATTAGTTGACTTCTCCCCTTGTTTTCATGACTTTCATTATTCACTTAAAAGTACTAATTGAGTTCCAAATCGTGTGGTAAGAATAGGGAGAGGAAAACCAGTATGGGGATCATTGTAATGATCCAAGTAAATGAAGATGCTGGCCTACAGTAAGGGGGCACCACCAACATGGCCAGGAGCAGATCTAGGAAAATTTAGGGAGTGGATGAACTTGGTAATTAAATTGTGAACCCAGACTGGAAATGGGAGAAATCAAGGATGGGGCAAACTGCCCAGTTTGCTATCATTTGTCCATAGTTTGGTACAAGACCCTGTACATTACAGATATTTAATAAATACCTAATAAGTGACTGAGTTTTCTTGCTTAAGCACCTTTTCAACTGAGGTGCCATTTTCTGCTTTGGGTAACATAGGTTCACTTGGGAGGTGACTGGTGGTTTCATTTTCTAGTAGATCTACTTCTGGATGCCTGTGAAACACACCTGATAATATCCAGATAATGACAATCAGTTAAATAATGTGAAACTCAAGGGACAGCAGAGGTGGAGTTTTTCCATACAAAAACCCCAAACAAACAAAACCTACTTCATATCATCTGTTTTGTGTCTGTCTCCTCTCTTCCTGCAGTCTCGTTCCTAACAATCTAGGTTCCCAGCACCTAACACCATACCTTCTATACACTGATGCGCAGTGTTTGTTAATGAAGTCAATAATTTTCTTAAAAACATCTGTGGAGGGGCCCCCAAACAACTTGACTACACAGCTGCCATGACAGGCTTAGAGGCCCAGACACAGCTTCTGTGACAGGCTTACTGGCAGGCAACACCCAGATCCAGGAAATGTTATAAGCTGACACCACCCAGGGATCCACCAAGGAATAGGGAAGTATCTAAAGCTAATCAGGGTCCTGAACCCTGGAAATCCCCTCACCCCAACCTCTGCTATGATAAAAAGCCTACCCTGCCTGGGTTCAGGGCTCTGCTCACCGGTGCATCAGACAGATAGAGGGACCAAGCCCCAGAGCTTAAAATAAAGGTTCTTTGCTTTTACATTTGGGATTCCGTCTCCATGGTAGTCTTTTGGGGGTCCCCGCAATCTGGGCATAACACACAACAAAACTTTTTTTCCTCCCTCCCTCCCTCCCTTCCTCCTTCCATTCCTTCCTTCATTTAGTGTGTGTGTGTGTGTGTGTGTGTGTAGGTCAGAGGACAGCTTTCAAGAGTTGGTTCTTCTTCCCACTGTGTGGGGTCCAGGGAAGAAAAGGAAGTCATAGGATTTAGTTAAGTGCCTTTACCCAGGAAGTCGTCTTGTTAGCCCAAAAGTCACTTTTTAAAATGTGGTGCCAGAGCTGGAGAGACAGCTCAGTGGTTAAGAGCACTGGCTGCTCTTCCAGGGGACCCAGGTTCAATTATCAGCACCCACATGGCAGCTCACAACTGCCTGTAACCTCAGTTCCAGAGATCCGACATCCTCACCCAGACAAACATGCAGGAAAACACCATAAAAAGAAATAAAAAAATTAACATTTAAAAAATAAAATAAAATAAAATGTGGTGCCTTTGACAGGAGAAAAAAATTGTAAAAAAAACCTCAAAACCATTTTTAAAAAATATGTGCACTTTGATTCTATTTGCCCTCCCAATGCATTCATATTTTCTATGAGAAATAAAGGATGACAAAATATCCCATTCAGTCTTTACAACCCCAAAACAGTATTCCAATATTTGATATGCAGTAGGATATTGTAATGCTGTCTGGTCATATTAGCATTTGAACATGTCACATTATGGCTGATTTTTAAATTCTGTGGTGGTATCATTGATAACCTCATTCCGTTTACTCATGAATAATATTTACTGTTGCCTTAAAAGTGATGACCATCCATGAATAGCAGTCTGAAGTGAAATTATAAAAATTCATTTTATATCAAGGACATCTGACAGGAAATCTTTAAATTACTCATTAAGAGGAATTAATGAATGAAGGAAATATATACCAAAGTGTAAACATGCAGGAATATGATTCTACACTTGCTAAACATCTCGTGTGAGAGGAATCACCAGTGCCATTGTGGCTTGCTGCCATTACAGGTAACACAGGAAATACAGAACTCTTTATTCATGGGTGTCATGATATGCTTTGAGTATATTTACTAGCTGATTTTGAATAAATAGGTAAGATGTGTAATTGTTTGTTATATTCTTGAGTTAGTATTATAGAGCATAATTTCATGTAAATAGCTGAAGCATCGCTACACTGAAAATACAGTACAATTTAACATGGAAAATTCCAGTAACATATATGTGTGTTCAGTATAGTCACTGGGTGGCGCTGCTGTATCGATTTTAACCTTACTGAGAATTCCATTCCAGTTCATTTTACATAAGCAATCCAAACTACAGCGATACACCTAGGACACAATGTTCTAGATTAAAAAAAAAAAATAGATTCTAAATTTATAGTCCTTAAAGTACATGTTTAGAGTCCTGGCTCAGGCAGTAAAATAGCAGTGAATTCAAAGCAGTTGTCTGCATTTTATTTCTCTTTAATCATTCCAAGCTTATTAATCTGCTTGCCTCTTTAGCCATGTTCATCTTTGTTGGAAGTTTTGGAAACTGACTTATACATTTGAAATACTTCAGGCAGGGTTTGTTTTAAGGACTATATAGTCTGTAGCTGTAAAATACCTAACCTTTGTTGATTGTGATGATCTCTAAATAAATGCACAGATCTGGCATTGTGCTCTAACCCTAGAATACTTGCCTCAACTTTCACATGAAGTTATATTATTTTAATGTAGCTAATATAGTAACCCTTCTGAATTAGCAGTCAAACAGATTTGATATAGGGGAAAATATTTGCTCAATGTGACTATTAATTCAAACTTTATATTATGGTAAAATTTTCATTTTGACTTTATGACAGCCCATGGTGTATTTCATGGGAGCTGACAAGGATTTCTGAGGAAAATGTTAAAATTAATGTATTCCACCAGCTGTGGTGGTGTTTGCCTGTAATTTCAGTACTCCACAGGGAGAGATAGGCAGATCTCTGTGAGTTTGATGCCGGTCTGGTCTACATAGTGCCACTCTGGTCTACATAGTGAGTTCCAAACCAGCCAGAGCTATACAGTGAGACTCTCAAAAAAGAATAAAAACTAATATATTCTTATTTTAAAGTTAATTATTTATGTCAAAAGTAGTTGCTCATGCCTACAATCCTAGCATCCAGAAGGTAGAAGCAGGGCGATCATCCCAAGTGTGAGGTTAACCTGCTTAACAAGTGCCAGAAGACCCTGTCTCAAAGTAACAACAATAAAGGAATCAATTATAACATAAATTTTACAAGTGTGCCATATCTGGGCTCTTATAGCTAGGGTATATTGTATAGCTATAAATTGTGTACTCATAAACAACAGTTATTTATTTTCTTACTGTTAGTGTAGCCTCTTAGTCCTGGGCACTAGACAGTCCAAGGTCAACATGCCAGAAAATCCAGTGTCTGGAGTGGGCTGCTCCCTGGTTCATACTTGGTCCTGAGTAGGGGGGCGTGCTTATGTGATGGAAGGGTCTTCCCATTCATCTCAATAATAAGGCTTTACCCTCAGGGCATGATTATATTTCAAAGGACACATCTCCAGCTCTGCACAGTAACAAAATTCTAGGCTGGGTGTGGAGCTCACACCAGTCATTCCAGCTCTTGGGAGGCGAAGGCAAGAGGATTGGCAGCTTAAGGTCAATCTCTTGCACCCAGCAAGTTTGAGGCCATTCCGTGCTACATGAAACTATGTCTTTAAAAATAAATTAAAAGGGGCCGGGTGGTGGTGGCGCACGCCTTTAATCCCAGCACTTGGGAGGCAGAGCCAGGCGGATCTCTGTGAGTTCGAGGCCAGCCTGGTCTCCAAAGCGAGTTCCAGGAAAGGCGCAAAGCTACACAGAGAACCCCTGTCTTGAAAAAAAAAACAATAAAATAAAATAAAAATAAATTAAGAGATAGATATGGATCTATTTGCGTTCTTCTACATGCGAACATCCAGTTATGCCAGCACCATTTGTTGAAGAAGCTTTCCTTTTTCCATTGTATAATTTTGGCTTCTTTGTTAAAAATCAGGTGTTCTTAGGTGTGTGGATTTACATCAGGGTCTTCAACTCAATTCTGTTGATCCACCTGTCTGTTTTTATACCAGTACCATGCTGTTTTTATTACTATAGCGCTGAAGTCAGGGATGGTGATACCTCCAGAAGTTCCTTTATTATACAGGATTGTTTTAGCTATCCTGGTTTTTTTTGTGTTTTTATATGAAGTTGAGTATTGTTTCTTCAAGGTCTGTGAAGAATTGTGTTGGGATTTTTGATGGGGATTGCATTGAATCTGTAGATTGCTTTTAATAAGATTGCCATTTTTACTATGTTAATCCTGCTAATCCATGAGCATGGGAGATCTTTCCATTTTTGATATCCTTTCCAATTTCTGTCTTCAAAGACTTAGTTCTTGTTAAATAACATTGGCACAGGAGACAGCTTCCTGAATAACACCAGTAGCAGAGACACTGAAATCAGCAGTAAATTGAACCTCCTGACATTGAAAAGCTTCTGTAGGGCCAAGGACACTGTCAATAAGACAAAATGGCAGCTACAGAGTGGGAAACAATCTTCACCAACCCCACATCTGACAGAGGGCTGATCTCCAAAATATATAAAGAACTCAAGAAACTAAATATCAAAATACCCAATAATCCAATTTTAAAAATGGGGTATAGATTTAAATAGAGAATTCTCAACAGAAGAATCTCAAATGGCCGAGAAACACTTAAAGAATTGTTCAATATCCTTAGCTATCAGGGAAATGCAAATCAAAATGATTCTGGGACACCATCTTAAACATGTCAGAATGACTAAGATCAAAAATGCTAATGACAGCCTATGTTGGGGAGGATGTGGAGTAAAGGGAACACCCTCCACTGCTGGTGGGAGTGTGCAAACTTGTACAGCCACTTTGGAAATTAGTGTAGCGGTTTTTTAGAAAATTGGGAATCAATCTACCTCAAGACCCAGCTATACCACTCTTGGTCATATACCCAAAGGATGCTCAACCATACCACAAGGACACTTGCTCAACTGTGTTCATAGCAGCATTATTCGTAATAGCCAGAATGTGGAAACAACCTAGATGCACCTTAACTGAAGAATGGATAGAGGAAATGTGGTACAGTTACACAATGGAGTATTATTCAGAGGTAAAAAAACAATGACATCATGAAATTTGCAGGCAAATGAATGGAACTAGAAAAAAATCATCCTGAGTGAGGAAACCTAGACCCAGAAAAACAAAGACAGCACGTACTCACTCATAAGTGAATATTACATGTAAAGCAAAGGATAGCCAGGCTACAATTCACAGCCCCGATTTTCTTGGTTTATCTTAAATACCCTTAATAGCCACTCATTGTCCACCTCAATGCGTGACCTAAAATCCCTGTGACTGTCATATAAAACATCCCCTCCTCTAGGACACACCACCACTCTGGAGAGAAAGGATGGCGTTATGGGCTTCCTCACTTTCCTCTTTTGTTTTAGTCTCGTTAACTGTTTGGTGATTGTTTTTGCTTCAGGTTCTATTTCTTGCCGACAGTCCCTCCAAAACTTTTCTCTTAAAGTATGTGAAACAAAGGCATAGAATACACTTATTCCACCTTGAGGTTTAATTTCCTAATGAAAACCATTTTCCTTTGAGGAATTCTTTCTTTATGTTTTAGCCTTAGGAAATTGTCTTTATTTTTGTTTGCTTTATTCCATTTTTCTTTATATGCCTGTCTCTCTGTGTGTATGTGCATGTCCATGGAAGCCAGAAGAGGATGTCAGATGCCCTGGGGATGTGTTAAAGGCAGCTGCCTGACTGTGCTGTGAGCTGAGCTCTGATCGCTTTCAAGAGCAGCACATGCTCTTCACCACCAAACATCCCTGCCTGGGGTATCTTAGTCACGATCATTTTGATCCTGCTTCACAGGAATAAGCCTGCTGTGCTACAAATATTCCCTTCCCTAACAATGGGCTATTTATCTCAAATCACTTTTTTTTACATGGCCACAGCAGGCATATGGACAGTCATGTGGGGCATGAGTATATTTCAACCCTCTTAATGCTGTCATTTTAGATATGGCAGAAATCATGTTAGCAAACCACACAGATGGAAGGCCAAGCTGAGATCTTCAACTAACACTCTAACCAATCAGAAATGTCAGATATCACAAAGAGTTTGCATGGTAAATCCAGTGGTTGATTAGGCCAGCCAAGAAAGAAGCCTGGGGGAATCTGTGTGTCCTCACCTACAAGCACTCAAACTACAAATGTGTGTTACCACACCTGGCTTTTTACGTGGGAGCTGGGGTGGAACTCATGCCTTCATGCTCATGTGGTGAGCGTTTTCCAACTGAGCTGTTTCCCTAGTCCCATATACAGAACTTCTGAACCCGTGCTAAACAGCTCTTGGCTAGGTCTCAATACTGAATCTCGTGATACTACCCACCCTAACTTTTGAAGCCAAGGACATCTCACCTTCCATTAAATTCTAGAAATTTCTTAAGGTGTTTGTGTCTCTTATTCTTCCCTGCAAGGGACCAAATGGAAAAGGAGTCACTGAACTAGAAAACAAGCAGGTCCAAGCATGGTGATGTATGCCTGCAATCCCAACACTTAAGAAATGGAGAGAGGAATGTGGAAGTTCAAGGCTGGCCTAGAATTTTCTGTGTGGCTGAAGTTGGCCTTGAACTTTTAGGTTAGGGAAAGGCCATGGCACACTAGTTTTCTAGTCATAGATATCACAACATCTGTTACAATCTAAGTGGCTTAAATAACATTAATTTATTGTCCCACAGCCAGAAGTACCAACTCAAAGTATCAGGGGATCAATTACTCCTGAGAACTATGGGGATGAATCTTTTCCCTATTTTTCATCTTCTTGTGAGTTACTGGCAACCTTTGACATCCCTTTGTTGATAGATAACCTCCTCAATTACTGCTTTCATCCTCATACGGTATTCTCTCATTATGTGTGCCTCTGTCCAAATTTCCCTGTTTATAAAGACATCAATCATATTACATAGAAACCATCCTAACAACCTCATTTTACTTTGTGTAGAAATACCCTAATTCCAAGTATTATCACGCTGAAGTTTGGAGGTTAGAACCCCAACTTATTTCTTGGAGGAAGGCACAATTCAACCCATAAACATGATTCACAGCATCATAAGCCAAAAAGTCTTCTTGGGTTGAATCTCCAAATAGTCTGATGGTTCAAGCCAGGACAAATGAACCAGCCTCCCTCAGAGCAAAATCAGTAGATTTTTCTCCCTCTTTAATTGAGAACTAATTACTTATTGACATGCTGAGTACATGTGATTCATTTTATGTTTCTTAGAAATTGCTCTTTAAAAACACTGCCTGGCTATGTCCAAAGAGAACAAACAGAAATTAATTGAATTAGTGGCACTTCAGCCCTTGCACATTAAAGGTTTCAACAGAAACAGAGGATCTTCCTAACTTACTTAACCAGCAGTGCCTGTGAATTCGAAAGCTGTCCAGAGAACATACAAAGATAAAGTTGGAACCAGCATACCAATTAAGAAACAGTTAAAAAGATATGTGCCCAAGTCTCTCAAGCTTTAGTGAAACATTTCACAATTAGGATAAGAATTTGTACTGTATCAAGCTGGTGAAAGAAACTGCTGGCCATACCTTCAGGAGGGGAGGCTAAAATCTTTTTAGATTATGGATTAGCCCAAAGAAAAATGCCGTAAATCAAACAGTGAGGGGGAAGACGAATAGGAATCTCACACAACTTAAGTAAAACATTGCTCTCTGAACAGATGAAGGTAGGTCTCTTATGTATCATAGAATCTAATCAATATTTATATGTATAATTCAGCTATCATTTGGCTTTAAAGGGCTTATTGGGAAATGTTATCATTTATACTGTTTTCTACAGAGAAAATATTTTACTGTTTAAAATAAATAAATTTTAAAAAAAGATATGTACCCAAGTCTCAAACTGCTGATAACATAAGAGTTATCTTATGGTTAACCGTATTTACGGTGTATAGCCAGCACTTACTCATTTTGGTTATAGAGTTACTTACATGCCAGCACTAGGAGGGCCTCATATGCTTCACTTTTGTGGCACCATGCATTGACAAGGGAGGACCAGTATCGACAGTTCTGAACAGATGGTTGAAAGCCAAGTCAAGGAGTATACTCAAGAGAATCTTAGTAGGCAGGTAAGCCAACAAAAGGTGTCTCTGTTGCTTTACTCCATGCTCATCGTCCAGATCTGCAGGCTCACTGCAGAGCTCCTGATGGAGAACAGTAAGGGGTCTGAGGAGGGCTTCACAGAGAATGTGGGGGAAGACCATGTGTGTAAACATGGGAGGAATGCTCAGTCTGCCTTAGATATTCTGAGGCAGGGACTTACCAGGATGGCTTACTTGTTGGGCTTCAAATCATCAAAATAAAGAATAGTTGGGTATTATGTTGTTACCTTTGAGACATGCTATGTAGCTTATTAGAAAAAGAATACTTTGAAGAGAACTAATTATTTCTAAGGCTGCCTATGATTGCATGCAATGTTTAGTGTAGGGTGCAGTATCTCTAGAGCAGTTCATGAAGCCACAGGATCAAGAGAGGGAAGGCGGGGCTGGAGTGAAACCACTTTGAGAAGTAAGCATCTCTCCAAGAAACTGAGCTCTCTGTTTTCATAGAGACCAGCCACAAATGGACTGAGCCATCAGAAATGAGTGAAGCCACTGAAAGCTGAAAATGTCATAATAATACCTCGGACCAGTGTGTGGATGTTTTCGTACAAGCTCTGACTTGAATGCCTCTCGTCCATTCCCCTAACTTTACAGAAAAAAAGACTGAAAAAGAGCACTGGGTGCTACACTGTACTTCCCTCATCTCTTTCAAAATAGACATGCCTGTGTTCCTCAATTACAAGTGACCAGAATGTCACAGTATCTAAGATGTCATGGCAGAAATGAGAGTCAGAGGTGTAAAGTAGCACAGTTGGAGACGGTAATTAGAAGAACCAAAACTTAAGGTTGGTAATGTTCTGTGCATTGTGAACATTCCCGAAACTGATCTTCCTGTTCTTAGGAGAGATAGCTGAGTGAAATGCCAGATACAGTGTTTTTAGAAACAGACTCTATAACTCAGTCAGGCCGGGAACTTACTCTGTAGGCCAGGCTAGCCTTCACTCAGAGCCTCCCTCCTGCTTCAGCATCCCAATGGCTGAGATGAACAGCTCTAGTAGAGTCACCATACCCAGTGTTACCAGAGTTGAAAGCTGCTTGTTATCTAAAATATTCTTATAGACTATCCTCAATGTTTAACTCTCTAATTCTTAAACAATTGTTGCACTGGCTGTTAAATATCCAGGAATCCTCCTATTTAAATAAAGCTAGCAGAGACATTTAACTAATTTATACTCATTTCCTGTTGGGCAGACATTACAATGTCATTGGCAGAATAAATATAAAAAGGTATGTTGTGTATTGTGCAGTTATAATCAGTTGCACCATTGCACTATACTAGAGAGTCTATGAAGTGTGGTCACCCACAGGAGGAAGGGGCTGACCTCAAGAAGTCAGTAGAATCTTTACAGAAAACATGAATGGTATTTAAACTTGTCTTTTTTTTTTTTTTTTTTTTTGGTTTTTCGAGACAGGGTTTCTCTGTGTAGCTTTGCGCCTTTCCTGGAACTCGCTTTGTAGACCAGGCTGGCCTCAAACTCACAGAGATCCACCTGCCTCTGCCTCCCGAGTGCTGGGATTAAAGGCATGCACCACCACCACCCGGTTTAAGCTTGTCTTTAAAGGAGGACTGCTGAGAACATGTCAGCCTTTAACCTTTCATTCAGTCTAGTTCATACAATTGTTTATGAAAGGAAGAAGTTGGAGCAAAGACCTTCGCTGAGCATCCTGGGAATGTAGCAGGGATCCAGGTAGAAAAGCACTGCTGGAAGTGAGACCCGAGATAGTGACCAACATCCCTTTGCCAAGCTTCCCTCCCGGCTCATCAACATGTCCCATGCCTGTCAATACTTGTGTGGTGGGAAAAATTTAGCAGTGACCAAACAGCTCAGTCACCAACTCTTAAGACTTTACACTTTGAAACAACATATGCAATCCAGAGAGAGGTATGACTCAGTAGGCTAAGATTTGATAGGGCTGGTGATGCTGGCCTCAAGGTGAGCACATGAGCACACAGAGGTACAACACATCCTCTCATTGTAGCTTCTAGAGCTCTTCTGGCATGCTTACATTTTTAACAGTTCTAGTGGTGATGAGGTGTGTAGCTGAACTGCACAGATGAACTGAGTTGTGAGGTTTAGAGAAAATCTCTGGAGATCTTAAAAAAAAATCAGTCCTAAAACTAGAAGTTGGAATGAATTACCATTTTAATTGTACCATCTATAATTAAGGGTGGTCTCAGATCACTTCATTCATCACTGATGATGCCACTAGTGATGATGACCTAGACTGGAAGTACACATTTGAAATGCATTCTTCAAAATATTATAGGTGTGTTACCAGTTAAAATATGGGACTTCAATTGCAGATAAGGTATGAAGATTTTTCAGTAGGAGTATTTTCCATGTGATATTTGAATTATAAAATATTACACTTAAATGCTCTGTATTTTAAACTAAAAGTTGACTATGTATTCCTAAAATGTTGTAAGTCCAGTATCTACTTCCATGTCAGCTTTCCTTTGGAAGGTAGGTACCAGAAAACCAAACAGTGAGTCAGCCATAGATCTCCAGAGCCAAATGAAACTCACATCCAAACAATGACTTTACAGGGTGAAAGTGTTGCCTTTGTAAGAAATATACTGAGAGAGGGCTGTGTAACTTCACAGGAAGCTATTCACAGCCACAAAGGCAAGGAGATCTTCTCACTGGGCTGAGAAAGATGGTGAGGTTAAGACCTAATGTGGAAGGGGAGCTGGAAGGTCACTCAGGAGAGTGCATGCCTTGAGGAAGAGTGGAGGTGGGAGGTGTAAAGTCAGAGGGCAGCTAGTACTCCATTTGACTATGGCCTGTGTGTGAGGGAAAGGAACAGCGGCAAAGACTGGAAAGCTAAGGCGTGCCCTAACCAAAGGAGCCAGACCAGCTACAAAGGGTGGAGGATGGAAGTCTGGACGGGATGAGAAGTTTAACTTGGTGCTTTTTTGATCCATGATGTCACTGCACACCAATGTAAGAAGGGTGAGCATCAAGATCTCCCCTAACTATTCACTTCTAAGGAAACCTCAGGCCCTTACTGTTGTCTTTAACATATATCTTTGGAAATGTATTAAATAGAAAGGAAATACGATGAAGTAAGAAAATCACAAATTTAGATGTAAATAGATCATGAGTTTAAATTACATACCACCACCCCTTCATGATGTCATTTCCTGTCTATGTAATTCAGTTAGCCTCATATGTAAAAGTGACTAAGAATACTCTTGCTATGCCTAGAAATTATGAGTAACTTTTGGCACACAGTGGGAGATCACTATATTACCAAGTAAGTTATCATTTTATTTATTACTCAGTCCCCTTTAGCCACTAAACAATCTTACTTTATGTGACAAATATACTCTTAATGGGTAGAAATCTTTGTTTCAAAATAGTCACTTTCCTGTCTATTAAGAAATGGTGTTTAGGGATTGGATTTAACTCAGTAGTAGGTGTGTGTTTAGCATGCCTCAGGCCTGGGTTAAATATCAGCACCATAATGACAAAAACAGATGAAAAGAAGGGGATGAAAAACAGAGGAGGAGAGAAGAGCTTTTGAATGAAGAATAACATACCTATTTGGACTAAAAACAAAAACAAAACCAGAAAATAGAAGTAAATATTTGCTCCAGATAATTGCCTTCAATTGATTTCCTCAACACCAAATACATCTAGATTTCCTTCCTAACCGGAAACCAGCACAATCAGTCTAGAGGTCCCAAGGGAATCTTGTGCCTTTACTTCATTCTGAAAGGAAACTCAGAATTGAAACTTGATTATCTATGGTCTGACTAAGCCATCTGAAAGTTGGAGCCAGTGGATGAGTCAGGGTCTCAGACATAGTGAGTATTTGATGAACTTAGCAGAACACTTGGACTTGAGACCTGGGAAAGCCAGAATGATGATGAGCACATAGTCACAGGATAGATTATTCTTTGTAAAGATTCATTGTGGATGTGGAGAGCTGGCTCAATGGAGATGTAGATTCATTGTGGGATGTGGAGAGCTGGCTCAATTCATTGTGGGATGTGGAGAGCTGGCTCACTTGTTGCTTTTCCAAAGTAGCCAGGCTCAGTTCTCAGAGTACATATGGTAATTCACAGTCATGTATTACTCCAGTCCCAGGGGATCTGACTGACACCTTCTTCTGGCCTCTGCAGGCATTGGGCACGCACATGGTGCACATACACAAACGCAGACAAAACACTCATATACATAAAATAAAGTAAGTCTAAAAAAAAACACTGAAGACTCATTCTGGATAATTGCAAGTGTTCTTGATTTTAATCCTGCCCCAAACTCCACCCCAGTTACCTCTGTTCATATAAAACAAGCTACAATAGCTAAAAATGTTGTCCAGTTATCAAGGATGTTCTGGGCCCAGTCAAAGTCAGAAATCACCTTGGCTTCAACTGCGTGTTTGTAGGCAATGCCCCTCCTACTTTGTATTTTTCATTCAAGAATAAATTACTGGTACCCCTCTTTGTTCATCTTTTCTCCTCAGCATGTCTTGATGGATGTAGAGAACAGGCTGGCAGCTGAGGAAGAAGTACCCTTCGCCTTGCCTCTCCCACCAGGCTTGCAGTTTGATTATCCCAATGCACAGCAACCTGAGCTGAGTCCTTGCTTTAGCCTCACACTTTGGGTTCAAGATCAGTAGGCATGGTTGGAGCACAGCTGTGACCCAGTAGGGTTCTTAGTGCTATGAAGCAGATGTGTGGTTCCATCTGTCCCAGAAGACTGGATCTTCAGCCATTTGCTTGGTTTTCATTTTTGTCCTGCTTCTTTATTTACCTTATTAATTCTGGATTTGTGTGTGTAGGGCTCCTAAATTGATTACCAGTCAAATAAAGTTAGCCTTCCCCTCTGCCAATATGAATCTCCTTGAAACTCATGAATCCTGTTGATGCCCGTCATAACTGCCACTTGGTAATGGGTAGAGCATCTTCAATCTTACAACATCTGCTAGAAGAGGGAGACTAACTCAGAGGAGAAATGGACTGCCCAAGCACAGCACCCACCATTTTTATCCAGCGATTTGCTTTTGGGCTTTAATTCTAAGACCTGCCTGGGACTTGAGCATCGGGAGACATTTTGAATGGCAAATACAATGGGACAGCTGAAGGATGCAAACTCTCAGAGCCTGGAGTTCTCATCAGTTACATTCAAGACAGAAACATCTCAGGTTCCAGATCTGGAATCATGGAGAAGATGTTTGCATCAGAACTTGGCACTATTCATGAGTGGCCTCTACTACAAGAGGATTTTATCTTACCACATGAGAATGACAAGGCCATGCCCTTCAATATGTCTCCAAGCCTTAGACCGCCATGGAACAGAAAACAGAGTCCTATTGTTGCGGGGGAGTGGGCATTCAGTGACCTTCTCCCTTCTGTGTACCTTTCTGCCCTTGTAGAAAAGGGATAATTTCACTGGCTGCCTTATGAAACAAGGTAATGGAAGATGAAGTCAGCATTGAAAGCTAAAAATGTGGAAGTAGAACCTAATATTCTAAAGTAATCTATGATCTTAAAAAAAAATCATGAGTTGTTTTTAGAAAGGTCAATTTCTACCATTTCTGAAAATAGTAATAGTAATTTTTCTCCTTAAAACACTGAAGATACCAGCAATGGGAAGGAATTGTGTTTTCCTATCTTTCTTGTAAGGAAGAGTTACTTCTTCTTAATTAAAATGATAGCATGGTGATTTTTTATTCAGGATCCATAGTACCAGCCAGGGGAAACAAAGAACAAGAATTTTTATTTCTTAGAACATGTCATTCCCTTAACAGTTTTCTTCTATGAGAAACTGCCCAGTGTTTGTTTTCAGGTCCCCACAAGCACAGAGTGATATGTCGTATGCAGCGATGTGCCTCCAGTTTCACAATGCACTGGTACATACACCCTTCTAGTCTCTGTTGCAGTAACCATCCTTTTTGGATATTGTTGTTACTTTACCAATGAGGCAACTGGGATACTCAGAAACTCAGGATCCTTGATAATACACTTAACTTGCAAGTGTCGAAGTGAAGAAACACCAGTAAGTCCCACTAGAGACCTCACTCATCCACTGTCAAAGACGCCTCTGAGTTCGTTATCTCTCTTTTGCAGTATTGCGGGAACCTTCCAGGTCTACAAAAGACATGCAGATGGAAGTGGTTAGTCTGCATTTCAGCTGGCTTCTCCATAGTCTTAGCAATTAAGGGAAGAAGGCTGGCATTTTAGACACTAGGTTGACACTCTAAAAGTTGACACTCTAAAAGTTGACACTCCCCTTTTAGTGGTCTAACTGATTGTTCTGATGTTGCAGAGCTGAACTTTCCACTGAGATGTTTGGTTCAAACGTTGATACCATATAGTTCATTTTTGCACCTTTCCAGTGCTTCCACAGAAACAAAAGACAAAACACTATTTATTGGCTTTCTAACTCTTGAGTTTCAGAGCAGAATTGAGGGAAACAACTGGGCTTCTTCTCAACTGTGTGTCTCTATCACGAATTAATTACTTTCTGCCAGGAGCCAGGCAGGTAATTACCCACTAACCAGGCATAGTAGTAATTTGGAATTTAATCATTGTTTTGTATGATTAGTTATCTTTGGAGCTATGTTCAAGCATGTCTTATCACTCTGCTACTCCAAATAAAGGAAGAGACACTCGACCTGGAGGGAAAAAGCAATCTCAGTAGGCAAGGCTTGGCCCTAACACCAAGTTCATCACTTAATGGTGAAAAGTACGGTCCTATTGGGAAGAATGCATAAATGGTCTGGCTTTAAATGGAGGAAGACTTGGGGCAGAGGTCAACAGGTTTGCATAATTTAGCAGTACTGGTCAAGGGCTGGTCGGCTTGAGCACTGTCCCAGCTCTGCTTCTGCCTGGTGGTCTGAAGAAGTCCTTCTGCGCTTGAGAGGGCAGTCTGGCTCCCACAAGAGCAATTCTGCTCCAGCATGCAGGCTGGCCTTCATGAGTAATGACCCTTGTTCTGGAACTCCCAGGTGACTCAGGAGGAAAGAGGAAGGACAATGACTTAATCTCTGTACCTTCAGGGAAAACAAAGCAGAGACTCCAAATGAAGGCAGAGACGTCAAACGTGGGTGCTGCTTTCCGCTACCTTGTGGGCAGGTCCAGGTGAGGAGTCAGTGCCTCTTTTTTGTCTTTTTATTAGTTCTTTGTACAGTGTATTTTGATCATATTTGCTCCCCTTCTCTAACTCCCTCCAGACCCACCCACATTTCCATAACTCACCCAACTTCATTTCTTTGTTGTTGTTGTTGTCAAGTCCATCCAGTACAATTTGTATATACTTTTGGTGTGTGGCCTTCCACTGGAGTGTCATTGACTTACCAGTGTGGAGTCAGGAAGTGGCAAAGATTTTGCTAGATTTTGAATTGCCACATTCTTAAAGAAAACTGACTGTCTTGTGTAGGACTTGTTGCCCTGCTTCATCTGGAAAACACTGTTTCCCTGTAGTCATACACCACCTCTGGCTCTTAATAATATTTCCACCCCCACCAATGCTTTAAAAACTTTTTTTCAATCCCAATAGCTTCTAGGTATCTGTTTCAAAATAAGCAATAGGTTTCATACTCGATCCCAAAAGCCAGTATTGGTGATATGGTTGGAAAAAGATCATCTCAGTGTCCTGCAAAGCAATACAGGAG
The DNA here is from genome assembly GCA_902168415.1 of Peromyscus melanophrys. Classification (NCBI taxonomy): domain Eukaryota; kingdom Metazoa; phylum Chordata; class Mammalia; order Rodentia; family Cricetidae; genus Peromyscus; species Peromyscus melanophrys. Next base: position 18,430 of record CABHPR010122059.1, on the reverse strand, counting down.
CAAAGCTGAAATAACTGAGCAAGGTCATTTCCTTTTGGAAAAAGGATACGTCAGTCCAAACCAGGCTAGTGAACACACAGATTTCTCCTACAATGGGGCAGTCTTTCAGAGATACTCCTGTATGTCTAAAATTCCTCAAAATAATTCATTTTCACTAGGGTTTATGAAGCATCCAAAACACTGTAAAGCTTGTCACTTGTGACTTTTTCTTTTGAAAAAAAAAAAAAACTGCCTTTGTAGTAGGCTATGGTAATCACTTAATTATTTTACCCGAACTATTTTATCCTTTTTTACAACTGAAAACACAAATATGGATAGTTGTCTCCTCATGAGGAATGCTTGCCCCGCCAACCTGATGACCCATGTTTGGTCCCTGGAGCTGACCCTTGTGGGGATCATTGTTCGTCACTGTGGTTTAAAGAAAGACAAAGTAGTGGGTAAAATAACAGTGGGCAAATGCTCACACATACCGCGTCTTCCCACTAAAGCCATGAGAGACAGACTGTAGCGACCGCATGCATGGGGCAGCTCCGGTTGACATTTGTGTTTACCTCCAGCAGCAAGCTTGTAGGCAGCTTCTGGGAACACTTATGCTTTTGTTTATTTTCCACATTACTTTACTTGCTTAGATTACTTTAATAATCAAAGCATAGTTGAAAATGTTTGTGTTTTCCCTGAAGTGTTATTTAAAAAAAAATCTATCCAATAGAAAAATTAAATTAAAAAAGGAGTATCTGTTTTCCTTTATACACACTCTCCAGATTACAAATGCCAAAGATTTTGATGCCAATGTAAAACTAAATGGTAGAAGTTCATGGTAAGTTGATGGTAGCAGTATGTATAAAGGTCACTTTCTCCAGATAACCTGACTAACAAAGCTTGACCTTATCCCTGTCCTTAACACAGTTTCATCTGCCCCACTAAGAATCTGTGTGTCAATCTCACCAGTGAGACGATTATTCTATATTGAACTAAATGACAATTCCCATTTATTTAGAATAATGACGGATGCATTCTGAAATAAGCCCAAATGCTAAACATTTCAAAGTCTCAAAATCCTTCCTGTTTGGGTGTGAGAAATATGTAAAATACCTACATTAGCACATCTATGTCTTTGACCTTGGGACTTCACAAACATTAAAGAAAAAAAAGCTATGCTATAAATGCAAAATAACATAGTGTGTACTTTTATGATGCTACGCCCCCATTCATAAAGGGTTGGTTTTCCTTTCTCAGAATGGAGAACCTGAAACTTCCTGCAGCACTGCAGATCTACCTGGTATAGGCACTGATGGCTAAACCTGCAAAGTCCATGGAGTGCAGGAACAGCAAATGATTTGCTCTCTTCGGTCACTTTATTAAACTCCTGTGAAGACTTTTTTTCTCTCTAACCCTAAATTCAAAGAAATTTATTTCAGTAACATTCCTTATTATCCTAGCCATTTTTAGGACAACCCTTAGTTATAAGTAACTGTTTTAGATTGGCTGGTAGCTCGGAATATCAGAGCTAACCTTTGCTCTGTGCAAATATGAAAGAAATAAGGAAAAGCAGCTTTTGTGGTACCTGATCTCTTCAATTATGAAGTCTGAGGCCTGACATTGTTGAAAATTTCCTTTGTGTGTATATGAACAATAGGTTTTTCAGACTGATTGTCATATGAGAGAGTATAATATTAATATAAGATTTTTTGTAGGAGAATAAATAAACCTCTGCTGGCAACAAAGAAAGGCATAATTCAATCATTCTAAAGAAACATCTCTATAAATACATCGGGATGTCTGGCTTCATCAACAATAAATTTTATGCAGCTCCCAGCAAGCATTGTACAGTGTTTGTAAGACAGCTTAGAGTTGCCCCGAGCCAGAAGATAATGGAATTACATAATCAGAATTTTATGTCAGGAAGAGTCCTGAAAGATCAATTAGCCCAACCATAGCATCTCACACTATGAAAAATGAGACTCAGAAATATTATCATTTTAGAGGTCATATTACCTTGAGTCACAGAAAGAAAAAAGAAAACAATGTATTTGTTAAAGGGAGATGTTATTTATGATTGTGGTGATAGACACAGGGGCTGTTCCAGTGGGTCCTTGCACTGGGGGAGAGTGGACTTAGTTCTGAATACAGTATAGATAAGTGGGAATTTATAGTAAGGATAGAGTGGGGTAGGGGTTGGAAACTTAAGTGGTATGGGAGATTCTGAGAAAACCAACTTAAGTAGAATCTCACCAAACAGTCCAGGGTGATCAGATGATACCCTGGAGCTGGTGAAGGATGGAAATCCAGTCAGATTTCAAAGACAGGATCTGACTAACATGCCTTACCAGGATTCTTCTGCTAAAAGTGGATTTTACAGAGAAGTACATGGATTAGCCTAGTGGCAGGCTGGCTAAAGTTTGGCCAAGCACAAACTCCTTGACATTGTTGAAACTGAAGTTGAGTTCAGAGCAACAGAGATATATTAGGTACATACTGGTTAAGGTCACAAAGCTTGGGAACAATAATAGTCCGAGGCAAATCCTACTTTTGATTTTACCATCTAATGAAAGAGTCTTACATTACAAATATTCCATAGTTTTAAAGTTTTAGTAAGGAGAAGCAGGGTGAAAAAGTAAGTTAAATAAAATGAGTGCAGTATTCTAAGTACTGAGATACATGAATTCCCCCTACTTAGAGACTTTAGAGTCTTTATGGGGGAAGACGGCACAGGAATTGTATAAGAAATGTATGAAGAGCATTCTAGAGAAAGGCAACTGATGGGACAAAGCACAGGGTATTATGTGGATGGGGAGAGCAGGCAAAAGAGTGTGGAGGCAGGAAGTGGCAGAGATTTTGCTAGATAGGGGCAAGGTCTTGTAGACAATATTAGCAGGCGCTTGCACATTATCCTATGGAAACAGCAAAGAGGGACATGCAAAGGATTTTAAAATCCGAAAATATTGTGTGAATTTATTTGATGTTCTGGTTCCAGTGTACAAGTGAATAAAACAGTCCAGGTAAGTGACACTTAAGCCTCTTGAGCAGAAGTCACACTGGAAGGCAGAAGCATCTGAGCGCCAGTGAAGGGCAGATTTCAGAGTCCATAGAACTGTCGCGATGAGGAGAGGAGGACTCACCTTTTCAATTTGGTAACTGAATACCTGAAAAGAAGCGATTTAAGGAGATAGAGTAAAAAAAAAAAATTTTTTTTTGGCTTACAATCTGAGGTGATACAGCATATTTTGAAGGGGAAGCCTTGGTGACTTGCGGTTCCATGGTGGCAGGATTTTAGCAGCTGAAGAAGGCATGGCGGCAGCTGAACTCGCAGCAGCAGGAGTGCACAGCAAGGTCTACCTGCCTGTTCACATCCTGAGAAACAGGCAGAGAGAGCAGATAGGAAGTGCGAGCAGGCAGAGAAACCCGAAGGAGCATCTCCCATGGCCCACTTCCTCCACCAAGGCTCCACTCTCTGAATGCTCCAGAGTCTTCCAAAACAGCACCAGCAAGTGGGAACCGAATCTTCAGATGGTCTGTTTAAAAATTATAGGTGAGCCTACAGTTTATGACAGAGTCAAACCAGGGTAGTATATATGGGAGTCACCAAGTTTTTTTATTTTTTAAAGAGTGGATGAAATAGAGAAAATAAGAATAATGTACAACAAAAGTATTGACCCCACTAAAAAGCCTACAAAACACAAACAGACTTAGCAAGAAATTATCAGAGGGGAATAAGTAATAATGTTCCTAGATATGCTGACTCAGAGTTGAATTCAATAAGCCAGTCACCAGCAATGCTGAATATTGTGCAGAGATCTAGCTGGTAAGGTGTGAAAAGCACCCTTGGGGTTGGTGACAGAGTCATGCTGTCATCTTTCCCAGAACTGGAACCATGGCGTTGCACTTAGCTTATGCAAGGGAACAACATATAAGTGACAACCAGGCTCTTTCTAGCCTATTGTCAAAGGTGAGCTACTGGGTATCTCTATTCTCCCCCTAGTACTAAACCTATATTTGCAAGTTTGTTTGTCATACTGCTCTTTGTTTGGTGATGGTGTATGCCTTTTTGGTTGTTTTGGTTTTGGTTTTTTTCCAGACAGGGTTTCTCTGTGTAGCTTTAGAGCCTGTCCTGGGACTCATTCTGTAGACCAGGCTGGCCTCGAACTCACAGAGATCTACCTGTCTCTGCCTCCCAAGTGCTAGGATTAAAGGTGTGTGCCACCACTGCCTGGCTTGATGCAAGACTTTGATCTCAGCGTTCCAGAGGCAGAGGCAGGCAGATCTCTGTGAGTTAGAAGCCAGCCTGGACTACAGAGTGAGTTCCAGGACAGGCTCCAAAGCTACACAGAAAAACCCTGTCTTCAAAAACAGAAACAAAAATAAAATAGAATAAAATAAAATTAAAAATAATAAATAAATAAATAAATAAATAAATAAATAAATAAATAAATAAAAGCAGGAGAAAACTGTTGATGGCAACCTCTGAGCTCATGGCTAGTCCTCTCTTGGATCTAAATTTGTGGGTTCTATAGTATCTGTTACTAAGAAGAAAAATAAAGTGAAGGAAGTTTTGCCTTAGAGACATGGGGTCTTCAAACTTATCTGATTTCTACAGAAAACTTAATACATTTTCTAGATTTACACTAAATAAATGTTATCTACTTATGAGAGCAATCAGAAAACATCAGAGTTCAGTTTGAGGAATTCAAGTTACAGCGAGAAACTAAAATCTTCCCTTCAGAGAATATACTGACAATAATAAGCTAAGAATTTAGAAGAAACCCCTGCTTTTAATGAACTGAAGTCCAAGGAATCCATGCAAAAGCAATTCACTCAGTTCTGTGACATTTGGGGAAGTTAATGTGAAAGCATGGTGCAATGTCACAGGATGCATGCAGGGTTGTCCTCAGAGCAGACACCACCAAGACAGTTATCCAGAGCCACAAATAGAGAGAATGAATATTCTGTTAATTAGAATAATATTAGAGGAGTCATGTGGGACAGAATACACAACGGCTCTCCCATCCAAAAGGCGAGTAGACAGCATGACAGAAAGCATAAAGGAGGTGGAGGAGATGCAGGTGAGGCTGGGGAGTGTGTCTACCCAGACCAAATCCCAAATAAGGAATAGGCAGGGAATAAGGCTGAACGCAGAGACTGTTCTTAGTTTTCTTTGACCTAGCCCTCTTCAGGGAGGAAATGCCTGGAGGCAAGGCAGAGGGGAACCTGTGACAGTCACAGTTTCAGCATCAAATATATTAATTTTTCACTTATCCTAGAGAAAAGAAACAAAAATGATAATGTTATAAGAACAGAGAAACTGAAGACTTTGTGAAAAAGAACTCTAGGACAATAGCTGCATTTACCTGAGATAATGCCTCCATTCAGGCCTTCCTCTTCCTTATGGGATCTCATCCCCAACACTTTGCTTTTACAAATAATAGATTTCCTCCTCAAAAAAACAGTTATAAATATCACAGAGAATGTGTATAATTACTATAGAAATAAAAATAAAAGGGACAATGGGTACTCTCCTCAAGAAAGCAGAATCTGTAAAAATTCAATTTGCATGTAGTGCTGCAGATGTGAGCTAAAAATAAAAAGACACTAAAGACAATGAAAACTGGGCTTGCAGAGATTCAAGGACAGAAAAAGAAAGGTGAAAATAAAACCTCACTCCTCAAAAAGTTAAAAAAATCTCTACAATATGTCTGAGTCATTTTTAAAAATTATGATTATCATTACAAAGAGCAGGCTTAGTACAATACTATTTCCCAAAACAAGAAAGAATAAAAGGGAAGGTAATTAGAGAGATTATTTTGATGATTACATTAATGACATCCAATATGAGTACTAACTAAAAAGAAAAGAAGAAAAGAAAATGGGACAAAATAGCATGGGTGAATTAATTTACATAAATAGTTCATTTGAATACAAATATATTCATTTGTGTGTATATGCACATGTATATGTGTGCAAATACCTTAATAATAATTGTCCTTGGATCTTTTTCAAAGAAAGCAAAATACAAAATAACAATGGTGAAATGATTAAGCTTGAAGGAAAGAAGGAGAGACAAAGAGGGAGACAGACTTAACAGTGAAATCCAGAATGTGAGCTGTACATAGGGCCATTGATCAGATTCCCATATCCCGGACTGATCCCAGGAGCCCAGGAGTAGCAAAGAGTGAGATGGGCCCAACCCGATCACACACCACTGATTGACAGAACTAGTCCAGACACGCAGAAAGATATGGGAAGGTTTGGCAGTCAGGCAAAGTGAGGCAAGACCAACAAACAACCTGCACATGGAGAGCATTTCCTAGCTCTGAGGTGTGATTTCTGACATGAACCAGTTCTCTGACAAAGCAGATGTGCAACGATTCAACTTAATTCTGACACTATCTAGAAAACCCCAGCATCAACTCCTACACATTAAAAGGCTCAAACACGCAAGACTATCCCCACTTCAGATTCTAGTTATAAGTTCCAGACCACCACTCCTTCTGATCTACCAGCTATAAATTGAGAGTTCCCCAAACCCTCTTTTCATGATTAATATTCTGTTAGGAGGGCCTACAGAACTAGATTTACCTTACCAGTTTCTTACAAAGGAATCTGAGCACAAAGGCTCCTGTACCCAGGGAACTGAGGTGTGCCCCCTCCTGACATATGGGTGCCTTCACCAAGTCAGATCTCTGAACTGCATTATCCAACAAATTTTTAGAACTAGCTTCAAGCCTCCTACCCCTTCACTCCCTAGGAATGGATGAATGAGACTGAGAGTCCAAGTCTTCAAATTGCTTGTGCTTTGGGGTAACCAACCCTGTCGTAAGGTTGTCTAGGACCCACATATCACCTCATTAGTGTAAGCTCAGCTGTGATACCCAAGATGGGTTCCTTATGGACAGTGAAGGTACAGTTTATCCTGAATAAATCCAAGTGTGGGAACTCTGTGCCAGGAATTACAGAAAAACCAACAACAAAGAAGCTCCTGTGGTCAGGGTGTCAAGAGTAGGCCAAGACTGTGGGTATAAACAGGAATGACGATTGAGCAGAATAGCAATAGTCTGTACTACCCTAGGACCTACCCCCTAGCCATGGGGTTTTGTTTAGGATTATATGGTACCTGTACTTCAGGTGTTGAGAATAAGGGACAGTTCTCAGCCCTAAATGGAATATTGTCATCAGCCTATACCTCACCCCCAATAAGGATCAAAGGACATCACAGAGGAGGATGTGGGTTGAATCTAAGAGCCAAAAGATGTGGAGGAATGCTGGGAAATGCTGTCATCTAGACATGAGATGACTGTTGGACTCAAGAACCCCCAGTAGCTCTGGTGACCTGCACTAGATTAATGTGGCCCAAATTCCTGAACAGATGTGGTAGGTGCTCTCCAGATACCTCCTTATTCTGAGACCCTATTGGCAGTGGATAGTTGCCAGAGAAGGGAGAATCATCTTTAATGAGGATGTGGATACTGGTAGGATTCCTGTACTCCAGTGGCTGGCCAACACCTATCCACAAAAAGAGGAAGACAGGAAGTTGGGAGAGGGAAGTGCTAGAGGGATATGGAGAGCATTGAAGAAGAGAAATTGTAGGGAGGATATGATCACATTGCATTGTATACATCTGTGAAATTCTCCAGAATATGGAACATTAGTAATAAATTAGAAGAGTACTCCAAATGGCACTATAAATCTCAGCATGCACCACCAACAAAAACACTGAAGAAAATGAAAAGTAAAAGTCCCCAATGAAGAAACACTTTCTGGTTACATTTTAAAATGCCCCATACTCAGCCCACACAGTCTTATAACTCACACCAAGAAGGTAAACAGTTAAAATCTCACATTCACGAGACACCAGGAACACATCTCCCTGAAGATGACATCAGATAATGTCTTCACATTATTAGTCACTGGGGAAATAGAATAGGATGTGGCTACACAGATGGTTGTAATCAAAGTGGCAAGATGAAGCATTGGTGAGGAATCGGGACACAGGGAACCCACTGGGAGAAATGTAAAATGTCGGGACCACTTTGGAATATAAGAAGCTTCTTAAAACAATTCAATTCCCCATATGACCCAGCAGCAAAACCCTTAGAAATCTACATTTAAAAAACAAACAAAAGGATAGACAAGCACAGAAGGGTATACAAATATTCATAGCATTATGGTTTGTAACAACCACGAAGTTGAAGCAGTCTAATTATGCATCAGCTGATATTAAGGAGTGGTATAGCTGGGCAGTTGTATTGCACACCTTTGATTCCAGCACTTAGGAGGCAGAGGCAGATCTCTATGAGTTTAAGACCAGCCTGGGCTATACAGAGAAACCCTATCTTGAAAACAAAAATTAAGAGTGGTATATACATACAAAGAAATAGCATTCAGTAGTAGAAATGAATGATGTGACAGCTATCACAATATGAATATCTTTCAATTTGAGCTCTTATAACAAGATATCATAGACTGGGTGGTTCAAACTATAGACATTTCTTTCCCACAGTCCTGGAAGTGACACAGTCCAAGGAGAGGACATGGACCTTTTTCTTGGATTGTAGAGAACCATTTTCTCAAATCTTAGTGTTGCATGAAGAATATATTTCAGTCTCTTCCTCTTATAAAGATACTAATGCTACGATGGAGACTCTGCCCTCAAGGATCACTTCAAGCTAATTACTTGCCCAAAGTTCTCTCTCCCAATATCATTCTAGTAGGGATAGGATGTCAGCACATGAGTTTAAAGGAGAGGATTTCAGTTCACAACAACGAATTAACTTTAGAAGGACTGGAATGTGCCAGTTGCAAAAGGCTACATATTCCATGGTTCCACTTCTGTGAACTGACTAGAGAAAGCCACTTCATGGAGAAACAAAGTAGTGGCTAGCTGCAGCCTGTGGGAATGGGCCCTGGTAGTAAACTGACTGTGATGGTTACAGACGGAATTGAGAGGAAAATTTGAGCAGTTCTAAAATCGCTAATAACCACAAAACTATATATCACTGATTTACACAATTTCAGTGGATACAATGATTATAGTATTAAGATTCAATCTTCAAGAAAGTAGGAAGTACTCTTGAACACATTGGCACAGGAGATCACTTCCTAAATATAACACCAGCAGCACAGACACTGAGAGCAACAATTAATAAATGAGACCTCCTGAAACTGAGAAGCTTCTGTAAGGCAAAGGACATGGTCAATAAGACAAAAAGACAGCCTACAGAATGGGAAAAGACCTTCACCAACCCCACATCTGACAGAGGACTGATCTCCAAAATATATAAAGAACTCAAGAAACTCAAAATACTGAACAATCCAATTAAAAAATGATCTAAAGAGCTAAACAGAGAATTCGCAAAAGAAGAATCTCAAGTGGCTGAAAGACATTTAAGGAAATGCTCAACATCCTTAGTCATCAGAGAAATGCAAATCAAAACGACTCTGAGAGCCCGGTAGTGGTGGTGGTGGTGCATGCCTTTAATCCTAGCACTCGGGAGGCAGAGGCAGGCGGATCTTTGTGAGTTTGAGGCCAGCCTGGTCTACAGAGAGAGATCCAGGAAAGGCACAAAGCTACACAGAGAAACCCTGTCTCGAAAAACAAAACAAAACAAACAAACAAAAAAAGACTCTGAGATACCACCTTATACCTGTCAGAATGGCTATGATCAAAACCACTAATGACAGTCAATGTTGGAGAAGATGTGGAGCAAAGGGAACACTCCTCCACTGTTGGTGGGAGTGCAAACTTGTACAACCACTGTGGAAATCAGTATGGCAGTTTCTCAGAAAATCGGGAATCGATCTATCTCAAGACCCAGCCATACCAATCTTGGGCATATACCCAAGGAATGCTCAATCATACCACAAAGATACATGCTCAACTATGTTCATATCAGCATTATTTGTAATAGCCAGAACCTGGAAACAACCTAGATGCCCGTCAACTGAAGAACGGATTAAGAAAATGTGGTACATATACACAGTGGAGTACTACTCAGCAGAGAAAAACAATGATAGCATGAAATTTGCAGGCAAATGGATGGAACTAGAAAAAATCATCCTGAGTGAGATAACCCAAATCCAGAAGGACAAACATGGTATGTACTCACTCATAAGTGGATACTAGATATAAAGCAAAGAACAATCAGACTGCAATCCACAGAACCAGGGAGGCTACATAGCAGGGGAGACCCTAGGATGACTGTGGCTTATAGTAAGTTTTGGTTTTACTCAATCACTGGGCAAGCTTCAGTAAAACATTTCACTATTAGGATAAGAATTTGTACTGTATCAAGCTGATGATAGGAAAAAAATAAAATAAAGTAAAAAAAGAAATACATATATAAAATGAACAACATTAAAAAAATTTCAATCTTCAACTATGTATTTTTTTTTTAAAGCTTTAGCAATCCATGAGGTCTGGGAGAGACCAGCGTCTCCCGAGAAGTCCAGCTTTGTATATTTGGATAAAGCCAATTCCTTTCCTTTCTCATTGCCTGACTTGATTAACTCTGCTTGCAAAGAAACAAGTTTATGGGAAATTTAAATGCTTAATTCCCTAGAGGACTTTTGAATTTTCTGCTATCCCTGGAGGAGATGTCTAAATAGCATGTGTGAATTTCATTAACAAATGAAAACTGAAAACATTTTTTAAATGTTCTCCTGAGATAATTTAGCAGCAGTTCAGTTTATTTTCCCCAACAGTCTCTCTCTCTCTCTCTCTCTCTCTCTCTCTCTCTCTCTCTCTCTCTCTCTCTGTTTGGTTTTTTGAGACAAGCTTTCTCTGTATAACAGCCCTGGCTGTCCTGGAACTCACTCTGTAGACCAGGCTGGCCTCGAACTCACAGAGATCCATCTCTGCATCCCAAGTGTTGGGATTAAATGTGGGTGCCACCCCCGCCCAGCACAGTCTTGCTTCTTAACAGATATCCACATTCTGAAACTTCCAGAGTGACTATGGGGCTACAAGGTCCTTGTGAATTCCTTTAGCTGAGAGCTGTGCTGAGGGTGCAAATGGCGGGGCTGGAGACATGCTTCAGGGCTGCCAGGCTTGCTTAATGCCTGAGACCTTGCATTTTGCTTTTCCCAACACAGACACTAGACAACAAATATGCTCAAAAGAATAAGAGGCAGTAACTCCAAATCTGACCTTTTACATCCACAAAGTCCTAAGGTGTCACATAGTAATGGAGTAACTCTTTAGAGTTTACTTAATTAGCTTGAGTATAGGTCTCCATTCCAGTTCAATTTGACAGACTTCTCTTTCTCAGACAAGATCTCACTACTTAGCCCCTGGCTGACCTGGAGCATGCTATGTAGACCAGGCTGGATTTGGACTCAGCAGAGATTTGCCTGCCTCTGCCTCCTGAGTGCTGAGATTAAATATCTATGCAATCATGTCCAGACCATATGAGAGATTTCATGTAATATTAACATATACATTTTTATTAATTCCATTCATTACGGGGCCAAAATGATTGTCCCGGAAAAGTGGAGAGTCAAGTCAATTTTCATACACATGTAGAGAAGTGATTAAATTGTCTTAAAATTGTACTCCAAACAAAAATGAAAGAGAGGTAAGTGGTAGATTAGAAAACTATTGAGCGCCGAGCGGTGGTGGCGCACGCCTTTAATCCCAGCACTCAGGAGGCAGAGGCAGGCGGATCTCTGTGAGTTCGAGGCCAGCCTGGGCTACCAAGTGAGTTCCAGGAAAGGTGCAAAGCTACACAGAGAAACCCTGTCTCGAAAAACAAAAAAAACCAAAAAACCAAAAAAAAAAAAAAAAAAGAAAACTGTTGAGCTATTTTCTGTTTTATTAGTAAAGACTGGGGTTTCAGGCATTTGAAATCTTCAGTTCTCTCTTCTCCATACATTGAGTGGACTTAGTAATAACATCGTAGTTCCATGGTGGTGCTGTGCTGAAAAACAAGAAAATTAACACGTAGTCATCTTAACATCTCAGGTCCTGCAGCAAGTTACCTGGATCCAAATGACGTGATCTTTACATAAATAATCCACACTTTCCTGCCTTAAAGTCCCAAACTGACTCAGGACCGCAAGCCTCCAAAGGGAGCTGAGGAATCCTGGTCTTGGGAGAGCTCAAGGATGAAACATTGCCTCCTTCTGTCTCTTCTCATTCTAGTCAGGGAAGTCCTCTTCACTGTTTTAACTAGTTTCCTGGATGTTCAAAATCTTGGTTGGACCTTTTATGAGCTTGTGCTAACTTCTTTAGAGCAGTGAGAGAGGTGGGTGTTCTTTTCACCATCTCTGATCACTTTACCCACTGCTCCCTATAGCAGTCAATTCACCCCAGGAATTCAGCATTCTCACAAAAACAGCCATTTAGAGCCCAATGTCTATGATGTTGGACCATTTAGAACAGATTAGCTGGTCTGGCTAGGAAGTAGATAACCATGTCTCAATTTCCTCAGACATGGAGTATAACAGCTTTCTTCAAGGTCGCTTCACTGAAGGCACACCAACATGTGCAGGTGGCTCTTTGGCTCTCCTCATTCCCGCGTGCACACAGACAAGCAAAGTGACTTCTCACGTCCACTCTGACCCAGGCTGGCTTCTTACTCATGTTCTTCCTGCCTCAATACCCCCAATACCACCTTCCTACCTCAATACCAGTGCTGGGATTATAATCACTGACCACAAGGCTAAGCATTTCCACTGAATTTCTAATGTTATCATGCTTAGGCCAAGCTTCCACAGATGCCCATAAGGTAAGCACAAAACCCAGGTGAGCAAACCTTGGTTCCTTTCTCTAGCTCCAGCTCAATTTCACGTTAACCTCCTTCCACATGTGAGCATAAACACAACACCAACATATATTATGAATATTCCTTTAGATATTTCTGGGACTAGTAATTAACACCGTGTGTCACTATACATTTGTGTTGTATTTAATTTTTGTTTCAGCAGCAGTTATCTTTATGATCTCACTTGGTCCTCTTCAGAGACACATCCCTGGACTTCAGCTCTCTCTGGAGGTGGTTGGTGTTGTATGAGCACAGTAAAAGTAAAAGAAGAAAGGGTTTCCTATCTGACATTCAGGTACTAGTCCCATATATCTTACTACTAACAACTATGGTATTGTTGGAAATGTACCTGAACCAGCATGGTCAGAGCAGACATGGAACTGTTTTCATGCAGAAAGTTTATCTTCACAGATTCCTAGAAATTCAAGCCACAGCCTATAGGGGCCACCTAACTGGTCAGGAAACAGAAGAAAGATAGTGGAAAATGGTCCAGAGCCGGTATTGTGGTGATTCCAGGAAGGAACAGGCAGATAGCTTAAGTATAACACAAAAGTTTAAGATTGTATCCTCTGAATCCATTTTGAAGGCTGTGAGCTGGAACAGGGGTCCTTAGCAGCTACAATCTGGCGCTGAGGTGCCTTACAGGAGTATTGGTGTGAGGGTCTGATGAAACACAGAGTTGAACATGGTGTGCTGGCACATCCTTGTAATCCCAACATTTGAGAAGCTGGATGATCTCCAGCTCAATTCCAGACTAATTAGTTCAGTTCAAGACTAGTCTGGGCCCAAACAAACAGATGGTGGTTGGGACTTTCTATACCGAAGTCTGCATGTGGGTGCTTTGCTTGTTCTAAGACTTAACTGGTACTATACAGGGCAGTCTTTCCAGTGTCAAAGCCTCAAATACCAAGGCATCAAAGACATAGGGGATAAAACACATACATTATCGATATTGGCCTAATCAAGTCACTTTAACTCTTGGGACCACTGTTTCCTTATCCACACAATGAAGGTATTGTATGACGTAACCTTCAATGCTCTCAGCACATTCTAGTTATAAGGAAAAAGCTGTTTGGCTCTGGTGTTACATGCTTTCAGGTTTTTTTTTTAAATGATGATGAATAATAACCATAGTTAAACCGAGACTCCCAATTTGAAGGTTATTGTTTATGTCTGGGATAACCACTATTTTCTTAAAAAGAGATAAGCCTGATAGTTTTACAACCAAAGCACTTAGTGTCACTTACATATTTTTTTCCTTAATGGGATTTTAACAGATAAGAAAATTAAGTTATCTAGAGAACCATAGGAAGTTTAGATGAGGAAAATGTCTGAGAAATGTCACTCATAACAACGAAGATGAGAACCAGCTTAGTTTTAGTCCAGCCCAGCCCAGGCTCTGAGAGAGAGAGAGAGAGAGAGAGAGAGAGAGAGAGAGAGAGAGAGAGAGAGAGAGAGAGACAGAGAGACAGAGAGAGACAGAGACAGAGAGAGACAGAGAGACAGAGACACAGAGAGATGAGAGACAGAGACAGAAACAGAAACAGAATCAGAGAGGAAGGAAGAAAGAAGGAAGGAATGGGTAAGGAAAGTAAGTAGATCTTTAAAGACAGCAATGAAGGTATAAATTGCTTTATGGGAATAAATCATCAGACGTAAAAAGAACTAACACTGATCTGGAGAAGAAAAATCTTCCTTCTCCCTCTGTGAGTGGAAACAGTCAGTGGCATGTGGTAGTATATGCCTGTGTATTCCAACACTCAGGAGGTTAAGACAGGCAGATCCTGAGTTGGAGGTCAACATGGTTATACAGTGAAGCCCTGTCTCAAAAACACAAAACAATACAAAATACTAACAAAAGCAAAATGAGAAGGGATGTAGAAATTGCAGGGACAAATGTGTATTTGAATAAATTGTAAGTCTGTGGGCTCAGAGATAGATGGTACGTTCCCCATAAACCTAAGGTGCCTGTGGTCATCAGTGATGTTTCAGAGGGGGTAGAGTAAGAATTCATCTTTATTCTTAGCAATTTGCATTGTGAGGCATTATGGAATACAAGCCGACTCCATCTGAGAGATGAGAGAAGCCTGAGCAGGGATAAAGGTTCGTCAGACCACAAGGGCTCACCACTGAGTCGGGGGCCAGATTTCCAACACTCCGTAGGAGTGCACTGCAATTCAAAGGTGTGAGTGAAAAGGCAGATGCAGATGGAGTTGTCAGCAGCCATGAAGAGACATGGAAAATCATAGAGGGGTGAAGTCTAGTCTTCAAAGTGCTGGTGAGAGATTCACTGTGGATCCCTGATGGGTAGGAAAAACAGAGAAACTATGAAACTGTCAGAAGTGTGACTGAGAGGAAAAGGAAAACTGAAGAACGAAGCCTCCCTTTCTGAACACTCAGTATTTCTTTAATTTGCTTAACTGTTTATTCATTCTGGTGTTTTTTAAATTCTTATTATTTTTAATTTTTCTTTACTTTGGAGAATTTCACATATAAAATAAAATATGATCATATAGTCTCCATCCCTGATCATAATTCCTTCAACATGTTCTTCTCCCAACTCATCCATATCTACAGGGATGAAGGGCCATCCATCCCCCAAAGCATGAGAATCCTATCAGTGGCCACATCATCTTACAACCCAAGATGGCTTGCAATTTACTACCTAACCAGGCTGGCCTCAAACTTACATCAATGCTTCTGCCTCAGCCTCCTGATTATTGGGACCCTAGGCATGAGCCACCATGCTTGGCTTAAGAACAAAGTTGTAATAAAGTTAAGGAGCCTGGTTGCATTGGAGGAATAGAACCACTTTAAGTAGGGGCTGGGAGATGGGGATCAGATTGTAGAATATTGGAATTTACTATCACAGAGGTCAGGCTATTCCAAGGCCCAGATTCTGCAATTTTGGATTGCTGATGGGGAAGGACTTTGGGTCAAGGAGATGAAGATTAGATTGTTGGGGAGGTATCTGCATTATGCAATCACAGGTGACCTTGGCAAGGTCTGGGGAAAACTGAAGACTGTGAGTCACACAGAGAGTCTAGGAATCACAGGTGTACAGTGTAAATAATGAACACATGGGCTTTTGTTTAATTCAGAGATCACAAAGTGTTATTCATAGATGAGATTTCATTTAATCTTTCCAGCTGATGAGGTAGACATGACTATTCATGTAATTTTATAACCCAAGAAAATGAAATTTAAAGCAGGATTTGTCACACCAAATCATTGGACCTAAAAGTGATGGAGCTGGAACTCGGGTTCCTCATTTCCTAACTATGGATCTCGAGTTCTTGCCAGGATAACACAGTCATTGCTGTGATCAAATTTTACCCCTTGGAAGCATACATGCATTTGAGACCAAGTCTGTGATGCTTAACAAAAAATGTTTTAATGTGAAGTGTAAGATTAGATAAGTTGTTCTTTCTCTGGAGCCACTGGTGGAAACAATGTACTTCCCTCAGCTTGTGCTAAAGACAACAAAAGGCCTGTGCATATACATCAGGCAGCACTCTCCTCAACTGCTCAATGGTAAATGTAGGAGCTTCTTGACATACTATCTATTTACTCTAATTATTCCTGTTTTGATTTGGAAGTAGGGCCTCCTGTAGCTCAGACTGGCTTCAAACTCACTACATAGCTGAGGCTTGCCTTGAACTCCTGATTCTCATGCCTGTATCTCCCGAGGGCTGGGATTACAAATGTGCATCATCATCTGTCTCTTGACATATGTAATCCAGCTCAGTTATACCTGGACAAGAATATTACACAGCATAACCTGGAGGTGATGATGGGCCTCCAAGTACCATGCCTTTCCACCAGCCCTGTGGTGTTTGAAACACAGACAACTGCTTGACACCAAAGGCAGAATCCTAGAAAAGCCAAGTAACTAGATACCATCCTAGGCTCTCCAATGCAATACCATCTGAGAACTGTTATGCCCAGATCGAGAGGACCCCTAAAAGACCACCACAGAGACCAAATCTGGTATGTAAAAGCAAAGATCCTTTATAATCTTCAAGCTTGGGGACTTGGTCTCTCTGTCTGATGCAGTGGTGAGAGCAGAGAGCCCTGGGCCCAGGCAGGGTAGGGTTTTTTTTTTTTATCATAGCAGAGGTTAGGGTGAGGGGATTTCCAGGATTCAGGACTTTGATTGGCTGACAATTATCTAGGGGTGTCTGTAAAACAAAAATAGGTGTGTGCTAGACTCAGGGACATATGGCCACCTTATCTAATGGTTGGAATGTTTGGGATGTTAGATACTTCCCCATCTCTGGGTAGATCCCTGGGTGGTGTTGCCTGCCAGTAAGCCTGTCCCAGTAGCTGTGTGGTCAAACTGTTTTGCACCCCCCCCCCAGAACCAGAACAAATACTGACAGGACACTGATGCTCAAGGATTCATGTTCTGTTACCAAAATACCTATTACGACATTGACATTATGTACGTGTGTTGAGAAAATGCCTCAGCAAGATGCCATGGACTCGAGAATTCCCCACCCTACCCTGAAAATATAAACCAGCTTCCATCACTAACCATGTCAACCTCAGCAACTACTGACAAGTGACCTCAAGATGGCTAGCTCTACTGTGAGTAGTATGCTGTTTTTATTTGGATTGTTTTGCTTAAGGAGCTTATCGCCCTAGAGACCCTAATTTGAGACAGCTCCAAGTTCTAATCTCTTGAGGAAAAATATCAAATGATTGAATGAGAAATATCTTCTTATCCCACAGGAATCAAAGATTTACCAAAAAGAAATACGATGAAATGTTTTTTAAGTAGAAATCACCCCCTGTGGTCTTCCCATTTTGTTCTTCTATACAAGCTTGTAGTTTCTATTTATCATTCTGGTGAGGACCAAAATGCCTTGTGAGTCTTTTGATTTTGGATTTGTTTTCCAAAACTTTCTAGAAAGAATTGAAGAAGATGTGAAATCGTTGGAAAGTAGACAAAGCTAGAAGTCAGGTGAGCCTCACCCCATTAACGAGAAAAATACTTCTCCAGGCCTGGGAAGAAAAGAAAAGACAGAAGGGAGTTGATGCGAACTTAGTTCTCTGGGCCTTGGAAACAGAAGACCCTCATTCTACATCTCTCATATGGTCCCAGTGTGACATGAATTTTGTCAACTTGACCAGATTATGGAATACCTATTGATGAGGGTGTACCAGTGAGGATTGTTCCAGAGAGGGTTGACTGGGAGTGAAAACCAACCCAGAATATGGATGACACAAATCCCACAGGCTGGGTATACCAGCTGAATTAGAGGAGACAGAAGGGAGATCCAGCTGGGTATCTGCATTCCATTTTCCCTGAGTCTTCATCTGCCCAGATGTGATCAGGGATCCTGACCTTCTGCCACCACAACCACAAGCCGCTCCTGTCATCTTGCTTTCCCTGCAGTGTTAGAATTCTGCCCTTACTCCAGCTGCGTGGCCGCACATGCGCAGTTCGGGAGTTAAGCAAAAGGTCTTGTTTTCCATCTTCAGTGTATGCTGGCGACTACATTGACTACATTCGAAGCTCTGCAAGCCCGCTTCACCTGGAGCCCTTACCATAGAGCAGGAGGCAGTGGCCCATAGTACTCTGGGCAAATTTAGCTGGTTCCTGCATCTATAAAGTTTTATTGGTACTTAGAAATTCTCATTTTGAAATGTATTTTATGTACCCCACAACA
>CABHPR010122058.1:3934-21240 GCA_902168415.1 Peromyscus melanophrys | reverse complement strand
ATGCATTGTTGATTCCCAAGAGAGACCTTACCCCATTTGAAAGGAGAAGGAGGAAGGATTGAGGATTTGAATGGACATACAGGGAGAGTATGGGAGCAAGAAAGAATGGGAAAGTGTCGTTATTACATGAAATAATATGTAAAAAAAATTTAAAAAGGCTACATGAGGAAACATTTTTTAAAAAGTAAATCTATTTAAATGTTTGGTCAGAAAGTTTCTTAAAAGTGCCATGCCCATATTAGTAGCCTGTACCCAGTCAAAAAGCCTGCTCTTAAATGAGCCATCTTTCTGTTTCCCGCTAGCAATAGCTTAGCTGAAAAAATCCAGTTATCAGTAAGCCACCATTAGCACTCATTTTGAGTGCTTAGCATCATTTTTGTTGACTTTTTCATTCTTATGTGTAAATTATGGCTCCATGTTGGAATGCCATTTGTAGCTTTGGTTTTGTGTCCCACCAGACTGTTTTCAAATAAGCATGCAGAGACGCATTAATAACTATAACTCAAGTTTATTACTACCTATCTCATATATTTTAAATTAACCCATAATACTTATCTATGCTTTTCCATGTGGAGTGGTTCCTTTTCTCAGTATTGCAAGTTCACATCCTTCTCTCTTAGTCTCTTCACAATTCTGGGCCTCCTCCCTTCTTCCCAAAACCTCATTGTCTGGCTCTCCTGCCTAAATTGTCCTGCCTAGGTATAAATCAGTCAAGTTCTTTATTAAATCAATCACGATGATATATATTCAGACAAGAACCCTCAATCTAATCTCCTTCATTTAGCAATTTTTTCTGACCATTAAAAAATAATTATAAATAATGAAAATTAACCATAAGCCATTGAATAACCAAAAAACACCCACTCAACCTCTTGGACATGTGGGCATAGTTTTCTTAAAATT
This sequence comes from Peromyscus melanophrys, assembly GCA_902168415.1. Taxonomy (NCBI): domain Eukaryota; kingdom Metazoa; phylum Chordata; class Mammalia; order Rodentia; family Cricetidae; genus Peromyscus; species Peromyscus melanophrys. Next base: position 20,337 of record CABHPR010122058.1, on the reverse strand, counting down.
ACTTCCTGCTTTTTGAGGGCAGTGACAACTTTAGGAGACCCTAAAAATATTTTGGGGGTTACTTGTCAAGTCCTGGGAAATGTAGCAGTATCATTTGTTATCTAGTCTCTGCGTAAATCAAAAGTATAGAGCTTGTCTCAAGCCCTTGATGGAGTTGTCTGTGAATCTGGATCATCTCAGCTAGCCAACTTGAAATTTCCTTAGCAGTTTGTAGTCCAAACTGATCTTTCAGTGGTGTTAATCAGGTTAATGGCTTTATCATAGTCCATGTGATATCTTTATTGTGTGGTCCTGTCATGCATTTAAAGCTTTGAAATTTGTGTTAGGCATGGCAGTGGTCTTCTATAGAAATTTTCTTTTTCTTTTCTTTATTTTATTTAATTGTTTTTATGCCTCCTCTGTGGTTAGGAGCAATCACAGTCTGATAAATGTCTGTCTTTTGGAACCATGAACATTTTTCCCTGAAGTGATTCTCTTTAACAGCAAATTATCCCCACCACTGGCCTTGCCAAACTTCTCCAATGCTTTCTTATAACATGACGGTGCTGGCAATTTTTCTGTGAACAAGGATTAGTAAACTGTACAACTCCAGTAGCAGCATCACTCTCAACACCAACATGATGAGAAGCAGCTTGTAGCTCAGTGCAACAGAAGAATTCTCCATAGTCTCACTACCACTGTTTGTTGCTTGGAAAAGCCCCAGCCATAAGAGACTCTTAATCTCAGGTTTGTAGGTTCGAGCCCCACATTGGGCACCAGATGTAACATGAATCTTAAAAGGTCATATTAATAAAAAACTGGGTGCCAGTTTTTAGGGTGAATTCTGAAAGATAAGAGGAGCAAAACAAGCCACAGGCAACATCACATGTATTTTCAGTTAAATTTGGAAATTTGAGAGTTTCCCATCTGTGTTGGCATTATAACTTGTTATTTCTTTTTTCTATTTATTTGTGATTGTTTATTTGCTTTTATGTATTATTTTATGTATTTTGTTGGTGCTCAATTTTGCAATATTTATGCTTCTTTGTTCCCTGTCATTCTTAGATGGCACTGTCTTCACAGCAGTCATCCTTATGCTATTAATAAAAACTATGTGTGACCATTGCATGTAATAGTTTCTTATTCTAAGAATAATGGTGCGTGTTCTGGTGTGAATCAGGGGCCTGAGACAAAACATTATAAGTTCTATGCCATTTGAGTAGTTGTGGAGTTGATTAATAGTGATGTAAATGATGCTTTTCTCTCTGGCAGTCACAGTCAATGTTGCCTGTGATTTTAGGGATGAATGTTTGGAAGAATGTCTGAAATCATACGTTTTCAGAGAATTTTCAGATGAAGGTTATCCTTCTAGGTCTACCATCTCCCTGGCCGTGTGGACTATGCTAGCTTATTATATTGGGCTTATTATATTGCCCTCAGGAACATGGTCCAATGATCCTTCTAAGCAGACATGCTGTGTAAAGCCCAACTTAGCTCTAATAGGTTCCTGTTATAACACTTTGAAAGCACACACTACTCCATCAGAGGAAAGGGGAGCAAATAAAATTTTCAGCAGAGCATGTTCTCACCAATCAGCCTCTTGTTGTATTAACAGTATCATTTTCTCATGGACACAATCAAAACCCTATTTTACATTGGCCAGACAAAGCAGCATGTTCCTTACATAGAAGGACAGACAGAGCCCATGGAAATTAGCCAAAGTGGGAATGTGCAATAGATCTACTAGATATGAGTGGTGTGGAGAAAGGGGTTGGGGAACAGGTGGAATCTGCTTTTATACTTCCCCTATAGCATGCTCATAGGGACTTACATAGCTATGTCATGCAGAAGCATAGTCTAAATAATCAAGGTGCATGCAGGTTACATAATCACATACCATAGGGTTACTTAGTAGGCAAGGCCCTGGGATGACTAAGCTATCTTCCTGAGTGATGGAGATAGGATGCACATTCATGTGGTTTGGGGATGACTGGGGTTCATAACACTACAAGACACCATCAGCCTGTTTTCTACTGTTAGTTGCAGGCAGAACCCAGGGTAAATACATTTTATCCTGTGTTCCTCTTTCAGTTTCCCTGCACATTTTAGATCATACAGGGAGAAGGGAGACAGATATGAGTCAGCAGCTCTGATGGAGATGTCCAAATTCATTGCCGTCATTTCCTTTCCATTCTACTTTAGACAGCTCTCTCCTTATTGGTTCCTAATCTATGGGTATTTGAATATGAGTCAGACAGATGGAATAAAAAGGCTTGCAGTCCACAGTTTCAATAGCCAGGCTCCTGGCTAAATTCCAGCTTGTAGCTGGATTTAGCCAAAGCCTGACTGGAAACAACACAGGAGAATGATAACTGCCCCCAGAGAGCTGCAGCAGACAGAGGCAATAGAAACCTAGGATAGGCAGGAATTTGGTGGTACTGCCTACACTCCTGCTCTGAGTCACCTGCAACTGTTTGTTCGGCTGGATATGTGCTCCTTCCTCTGCAGCCACTGCTTCAGTTTCAATATATGCGTTCACTGCCTCAGATTTGAATCCTCCTGCAAGGAGGATTTATGTTGGGAATAAATACCTGACAGAAACTGGGAATATATTGATCATTTGCTCCCTCAGAGGACCCATTAAAAAAATGACTGTGTCAGTGACAATTCTCACATAGCCACCTGGCACTCTATGAAAATTTCATGTAACTGCATTTGGGGATTCTAAAATGGCATATTGGAAACCATTACCTGAAAGGTACAATTGACAGCCCCAAATCACAATCAGTCATCAGCAGGTGGAAAGTTAGGCTTTCAGGTAGATATCCAGGAAACAGGGAAAAGTAACTGGGTATATGATCACCCTCTAATTACCACAGGATACTTTTCTCTTTGAGAATTGCATCTGAGCCTTGAACTCATTACATCATTTCCTGTTATCCACTTTCAGTTTCGACGTTTTGGCTGCAGCACACTTTGGGTTGGGAGGGTGAAATGAATAAGCAGCTCTGAAGGGATCTCAAAGAGTATCACAGGATTTTGCTTTCCATTGGTGAAATTGAGTTCACTCTCCATATTGGTTCCCATGGTTTGGGACATGTCCCACCCCCTCATTTGTCCAGAGAATTCTCTAATAGAAGCTGCAGGAAGTATTATGGTGAATGATTTAGGTGAGTGAAACAGATAGAAAATACAGGATAGATTTGAGAGTGCCTGTATCCTAATCCATCAAGCATTTAGTGTCTCTGCCCTTGGGTATTTAAAGGAATGCCAAGAGGTGGAGAAAAGACATCACCCCAGTACAGACAAGTGTAGACCATCTCAGATTCCTGCCCTCAGGCCCATGGTCCAATCATTCTTCTAAGTAATCATGCTGGGTAAAGCCCAAATCATGTTCCTGTTATAACATAATTTGAAAGCACACTTTCCTCCATCAGAGAAAAGGGGAGGAAATAAAATTTTCAGCAGAGCATGCTATCACCAATCAGTCTCTTTTTGTATTAAGGGTATCAGTTTCTCATGGGTATAATTAAAACCCTGTTTTACATTTGCCCATACAAGGCAGCTTGTTCCTTACATAGAAGGGAAGACTGAGCCCATGGAAATTAGCAAAATCAAAGATTGTATGTTTCCAAGCATTACAGATCTGAGTCACATGATCCTGTCAAATGTGTAACAAGCAGATTACTGCTTCTGTAGCCACAGCTTCTTTTTAAAGATATGGGCTCCCTGTCTCTGTTTGAATTCACTTCAATCTTTTGTATTTGGCTGAGACTTGGGGATTTCTCCTCTTTCCTTCTTCTGAAGCCACTGCTTACCTTAAGGATATGGCATCCCTGTATCTGTATGGAAGTGTTGCTCTAGAATCAAGGGAGTTAATTCTCTTGAGGCTTTAGTATTTGGCAGAGAGTAGTGAGATCCTGTTCTTTCCTCTACCCTGTGTAGCAAGAGTTTTCTTGCCTGGCCCACAGTCAGGACAAATCTCTGCCACCCACCTGTCCCACAGCCGCTCAGACCCAACCAAGTAAACACAGAGACTTATATTGCTTACAAACTGTATGGCCGTGGCAGGCTTCTTGCTAATTGTCCTTATATCTTAAATTAATCCATTTCTATAAATCTATACCTTGCCACATGGCTCGTGGCTTACTGGCATCTTCACATGCTGTTTGTCATGGTGGCAGCTGGCAGTGTCTCTGGCTCAGCCTTCCGTTTCCCAGAATTCTCTCCTCCTTGTCCCGCCTATACTTCTTCCTGCCTGACCACTGGCCAATCAGTGTTTTATTTATTGACCAATAAGCAACATGTTTGACATACAGACCATCCCACAGCAACCCTGGGACATTTATTATGGAAATTGCTATGGCATTGTAGTTTTATTCAGAAACCTTAGAGTAACTGAAAATATGGAGCATTAACATCTGCAGATATTTCTCTGTCACCAAAGGCAAAAATATATCATCCTCTTTCCTTTTAGGTTATCACAAGTTCAAATTTGCATTCTTGGTTTGTCTTATCACTGTGCTCTGTTCTACAGAATATCTTGTAGGTGATTTTTCCTACTTCTCAGCCCATTCCTGTATATGAAAACAAACAGGTCATTAGCTTTGTTGGAAGTCAATTATTTATTGATGATGACAGAGAGATATTCAATACTTCCCTTGAAAACAATAAACACACATGATTCCTTTTTTTGGATATTTCTTTTAGTATGCTTTGAAACAGTGCAGACCTTATCTTGTGCTTCCCCCCTCAGACTCTGAATTCCTATGTCTGATAGTAAACTTAGTACTGGGAAAGTATCTTATGTTGGAATCAGCCACAACCTCTAAATCTTTTGGAAGCTTTCTGTAATCTTTTCAATACAAATGTATGGGATTCTCAGGTAGAGATGAACGCATTAAACATGTGTATCAGAACATGGTACCTTAAAGCCTCTATGGCTCTTTAGAAACCCTTGTCTGCATATCATTGTGTTGTTTCCCAACTATTGCCTGAAGTAATATCTCTTATTAGGGCCAAGTGATGTACATATATATGAGTATTAATAAAACATTAGGTCTCTGTTTATTTCTATATGACTCTCGCGAAAAAAAGAAACTATTTTTGTAAAATCTGTCACCATTCAGGTCTCAGGTTCCTGGCCATTAAATGCAGTATGGGATATTCCTTCCAATTATTGGTCTTCATCATTAACTTCCTAATTATTGTATTCCTCCCCTGATTATTTGACCACTAGGACAAAATTATATTTGAGAGTTGCTCACTATTTTCTTTTAGAGTATGCAGCTCATGAGAGTGGTAAGTTTTGTTCCTCCTCATTTAATCCACTAACATGCAGATTAGCCTTCACTGATATCACATGTAGTCAATGCCAGTGAAAGTTCTAAATAGCAGTAATTGGATTTTTGTTCTATGATGACAGAAGATTGTACGGACTTCAAAAATAGCCTTTTTTCCCCTTCATATTAGAATGTCTAAGAATATTTTTTAAATGGTCTGTTAAGCTCCACTAAAGGCATACTTTTGGTCATGAAGTAAAACAAATAACAATTTACTGCCACATTATTGAGAAAACACTGACAACGTTCATACAATGAGGAATTCAATTTTCATAATATCTTTCCATATATTCTATGATGAATTTCAGTTACTTTATAATATTTATATAAGTTATGTATGTGTATATGTATGAGTTTAACTCTTATTTATGACAATATTAAAGTAGGTTTCTAATATTGAATTTGTAATATGTTTTCTTTAGCTATGTAGTTTCTTGTAAAATTCCATTAATATTTTTGTATTTTCTTTTCTTTTTCACATAATAATATAAATACATTTTACCCATCTCTTCCCTTCTTCCAGTTTGCTCATATATTATCCTTCTTTCTCATTTTCAAACCATGCTCTTTTTTATTATTTTTATTACATGCCTTTTGAACCAGTATATACATACATTACTAATCTATTACGATCAATATGAGGAAGAACCTATAGTCATTTAAATAACTTTATTTTTTAAACCTTTTTAAAGTTTTTGGTCAAACATAACAGTATCAACGATACCCATGTTAATTTTTTTTGTATGCTTCTTTTAGCATAAATATTGTAAAATCTATTAAAAATTAAGAAGTAGAAAAAAAAACAACAATCACAAAATATGGAAATTATTGTGAAAACAATGTATCCATTTCAGTGTTCTTTGGATATTGTACCCCAATGTACTAAGTACAGGATTATGTTGATCATACATGTAATTGAATTTGCAGGGATATGAGGTGGAGTGAAGACAGAGACAGAGCTTTATTAGGTTGGGTTGTATGGAAAATACTGTGACACAGGAATGGCAACGTCATATTTGTCTGGAAATGTTTGATGATTTAATTGCCCAAAACACAAATTCATGTACATGTACCTTTGTTGAGTTGTTATTCATGAAAATACATTTTGAGCTTTGGTACAAATAACTGCTATGTATTATTAACCAAGGTCCAATATCATGGTATTCTCATAGAGGTCATGCCAAAGTTAAGAAACTGCAACTTAAATTTGGTGGTTTACTGCTCTCTGTGATTCCACCTGCAGGGGATCATACATCCTCCTATGGCCTCAGTGTGTACTGACAGATGCGTGCACGCACAGAAATAAAATCACAATTAAAAAAATCCACATGCAGCATAAGCAAGTGCTTATTCAGGTCAGACACTTTGTGTTCTAAGTAACTCTGATGTATATGAACATATAAAATAGCATAAGAAATGTGACAGGATGCTTTATTTTCATGGTTATATCTCTCCATTCATTTATTTTTATTAAATATAAGGCTTTGATTTTTCTGATGCTCATCCTTACCTACAAACACCTGATAAGCCTGTGGAGGTGGCTACCCACCAACCCTATAGATCCCCAGCATTTTATTGAGTAAGAACAGCAGGAAATATTAGAAGGATTAGAAGGATTTAGATTGTGGAGATAAACAGATAGATATTACAGGATAGCCTTGAGAGGGTGATAAGGACACACATGTGATTAATTGCTGAGGGAATTTAACAATCAGAGAATATTATAATATAGTCTATTTTTTGTAGAGTCCAGGCCCTTCTGAGTTTTGGGGTGTAAATACCTCTGGTTATTGTTTCTTACCATCTATTTATATTTTGATGGTCCTTGCACCTCAGGCTCTATGGCTGATGGTTGTACCATAACAATTACCTGAGCAATTTCAACCAGTCAGTGTGAAGTTGCTCTGGCATCTTAATAAGAATATTTTTTGAAGAACTGTTGGTATGCTTTACCAACAGTATGTTGGTAGTTGATATGAAAATGCGATGGTACATTAAAAGCTTTAGATATTGTCTGGAAAATCTGGAAGGTGAACTCGGGACAAATATCAGACTGAAGAAATGCAGTGTTCCCATATCCAAGGGAAGGAAGTCAGGGACTGTCTGAGGGTACTTATTAGAAACAATAAATATCTCTACACAACTCAAAAATGAGTCCACGACCATGAGGAGACATTTAATCGGTCTCACTGTGGGCATTTGGGTAAAATTGAGCTGCCAGTCAGGCCTTGTTAGGTACCCTCTAACCTGGTTCATGTGAAATGTTTGGCTTCAAATTTTGTAACTGTATTCTGTATTCTGACAACTTTTGCAATAGCCAGTGAGAGTTTTAAGGACTGTAGGTCCTCAGAGGTAGGTGTAGCTGAAGTTTTCGTGTTCCTTCCCAGATCCCATGGCACTCAAAACCAAGCAAACACTCAGAGATATATTATTTACAAACTGTATGGCCTAATGGCTCAGGCTTCTTTTTAGCTGTTCTTATATCTTAAATTAACCCATTTCTATTAATCTATAAGTTGCCATGTGGCTCTTGGCTTACGGGTTTTTTAACATGTTGCTTCTCATCATGGCATCTGGCAGCATCTCCCTAACTCAGCCTTCCACTTTCCTGAATTCTCCTCTCTTTTGTCCCACCTATACTTCCTGCCTGGCTACTGGCCAATCAGCACTTTATGTCTTAACTAATCAGAGCAACACATTCAGAGCATATAAAACATCCCACAGCACTTCCCCTTCCTTTTTTTCAAAAAGGAAGGTTTTACATTTCACATAGTAAAATTACAAATAACAAAACAATTATCAAGCAAAAATTATAGTTAAAATATCTAGTCTATTTGTATCTGCCAAAATAATCAAGATATCCTATGTATCCTATATTTGTGAGTCTAAGGTTTCATATCTAACTTATCTTTTATCATAATGAAGGAAATTGTAACTATCTAATCTTCAACTACATCAAAGACCTCAAAGAATATACTATTACCTGAAATGGGAGAACTATGCAAGCAACTTTGAGGAGTCTTGCCAGAGTAGACAGAAACAGCTGGCAACCTGGGCAGTCATCCAAAGTTCCTTTATACAGATGGGGTATCTGTCTTCAACCCACAGGCCTAGAGTCTCTCAGTCACTTCTTCTCTTTCTGTCTCTCTCTCTCTCTCTCTCTCTCTCTCTCTCTCTCTCTCTCTCTCTCTCTCTTATCATTTTTTCAATACAGGGATTCTTTGTGTAGCTTTTTGCCTTTCCTGGAACTCACTTTGGAGACCAGGCTGGCCTTGAACTCACAGGGATCCACCTGCCTCTGCCTCCTGAGTGGTGGGATAAAAGGCATGTGCCCCCACTGCCAGTCTTCTCCGTCACTTCTCTCTGTGTCCTGTAGGATGTCTGGAAGTTTCCTTGACAAAACAGGGACCTAAAGTACCATTTTGCCAAACAAAGTTCAGTGGTCACCTTCCTATGTTTCCTGCATGTTGAGTCATATATTTTATCAATTAGTCCAGGCAAGAACAGTTTCTTGCCTAAATGGCTATTTTTGCCAAGAGGAAGATAAACACCATATGGAGTGTCTTCAATGCCTATCCTCCTCTTTGAAGTAATTTGGTGATGCCAGGAGCAGACATGTGTCACTGCCCAGAATATCTATATTTTTAAAAATATTTTAAATGCCATATTCTGTAGGTCTTTGAAATATTGAAGATTACCTACCTAACTGAAATATGTCTATGTATACCAAGAAATCTTAACATGAATATAAGTTTGACTATCATAGAAGACTAATTATTAATCTGTATTTTTAACTATCCAGTACAGTCTAAATGAATTACATAAACATTATATCTTAACCAAGAGTAGACATATATATATACATATATATATATACATATATATATATACATATATATATATATATATAGTATTACCAAATTAAGTTTAAACTTGTATCAATATCCAAAATCTATAGCAATATAAAACATTTTAAACAAGTTGTTCTTTAAAAGTAGATTCAATAAGCTACCCTTTCTTCCTATCATATATGTCCTATCCCCCATTTTTATTTTTAGAAAGAGATTGTATTTAAATCAACCATTTTTAAATAAAGACTATTGCTTTATTTCTGTCACCCACCTGAGGGCTCTTTATGGGTCAAAAGAATCTATCAACCTCTGTTTTAACAGTATGCTTGGGTTTAGAGAAGGATTGGCCAATTACACCTCCAATGGAAGCTTGGCATATTTGGGAATTTGGGCATAGCTTCTCATACTACTTCCTGCTTATTGAGGGTGCTGTATTCTTATGGGGATATAATGACAATTTTAGGATTATGGGATAGTCCATGAGGCTGTATTGTCTTACAGAAAACTCTGTGTAACTCAATGGGAATAGGTCAAGCCCACATGCCTGGAACTCACCATAGAGTAGTTCAAGCCCGCATGTTGCAGGTTCTCACCACCCACATGAGACATGGTTCCTGCTCATTTTAGAATTGGTTATTTTCAGGTTTCAGGTGGAAACTCGAGCCATTAGGTGCCAGTTGTATCTAAAGTTATCCTGATTCAGCCAGGCACCTGCTGACCTCAGACACAAGAAAACACACTGAGACATATTATTTACTAACTGTATGACCTAATGGCTCAGGCTTCTTGATAGCTCTTCTTATATCTTAAATTAAGCCATTTCTATTAATCTATAGGTTGCCATGTGACTCGCGGCTTACCAGTATCATTACATGTTGCTTCTCGACATGGATTCTGGCAGCAACTCCCTCACTCAGCCTTCCATTTCCACAAATTCTCCTGTCTTTTTTTCCTGCCTATACTTCCTGCCTGGCTACTGGCCATTCAGCACTTTATTTATTGAACGATCAGAGTAAAACATTCAGAGCATACAGAACACCCCACAGCAGGTAGGCTGTAGGTTCCATTCTATGAACTGAGACAGATCAAGACTATTAGGGTGAACGAGCTGGTGTAGATAGGACAGAATTGGCCTGGTGACAGGAAATGACTGTGAGGATGTGGGTTGAAGTATATGTATTGACTGTGGTGAGCGACATGAGTCTGGGCTCCAGACTGACCCTGTCCTAGTTGCCAGGTTGATACAGTTATTTCCGTTAGAGCTGATAGAGCTGTCAATTTGATGGGACTGAGAGTGAAAAATTCAACATCAGAGGGCTGAGAGGTATAGAAAAGAAGGCATCCTTGAGATCTAGAACTGAAAAGTGTGTGGTTTCTAAAGGGATAGTGTAAAGAATTGTGTAAAGGCCAGGTATTACAGGATTGAGAGGACCACTGCAGATCTAATGAGCTACAGGTGTAGTAATATTTTTTTGTGCTGAAATGTGGTGACATTTTACTTCTGCTTTATTAAGCTTGCTGGAGATCAGGCAGGAAAGATCAGACATTTTAAGTAAACAAAAATTCAGGAAGCACAAACCCTCAATCAGATGACTTATCAGACAGGGTCTCTGTGTGTTCAAGGCCATACTAGGGAACAGAGCAAATCATGGTGACACACTCCTTTAAGGTCAGTACCAAACATAAAGACCTGGCGTTCTATACAGACATACAATGTAAAAAAGAAATAGCTAGGCTAATATAGGCAATTAAAGGGCAAAAGATCAAGGCAATAAAAGCATGTGTAAGACAGCAAGTAACTTGCATTTGGAAGCTGCAGGATTGGTGAGGTAAGTTTTGCTTGATACTTTTCCAAATTCCCTGATCTCTATGTCTTCACCCCTATATTTGGCACTGTGTTTTTTATTTAATGAGACCATTTATAAACTCTTCTACACACAAGTCTTAAATCAGGTAGTACATTCTATTAGGCTTCTTAACTCTAAGTATAGAGGTGTTAAAAGGAGAAGAATTTGGATGAAGTAGCATCTTTCTGAGAAGTTCAGGGATGATAGGCTTAAGTCCTTTAAGGCTCTGGAGTGAAAGAGTGTACTGAGTTTCAGTGATGTACCAGGTAGGGAGTTGGATCTTGATAATAATAGAATGATGGTTTCTAGCAACAGAAGGCTTCTGGCTATCCAAGACTATAGGATCCACATGAGAGATTGAAAGGGAAATGACATGTCAGAGATAGTGGGCTGAGTGTCAAGGAGGATGAGAGGAGCAGCTGACAAATCTGTGGAAGGGAAATGTGGGCACAAATGAAATAGAAGCTAGTGCCTTAGCTAAACAAAAAATTCTTCACATTAGGGACAGAGGGCAGGATTGCACAAACAAAACTGTGTGTAAGAGATATATCCCTGAAATTACATTTAAGTCATGCAGTTTGGTGAGGTACATAAGGCTGTCACCCTACCCAGAAAACAGGGAGATTGGAATGACAGTTTAGACCCCAAAATTCCCACAGGATTCAGCAATTGCCTCCAGTTTCCAAAGTAAGGAAATGGGTTATCCCCATACAATAATAGCTACTCTAGCTTTGGGTATGACATGACTGTTGTTGGGTACCTGGGTACCTTCAATCATCCATTACCCAAAGTAGCACTGCCTGTACATTGGTCTTCAATTGATGTTCCCAATGTCATGAGTTACAGGGGGCAGTCAACTGACCTATGTCCATATCGATAGGATTTTTATGAGGCCCAGGTGGCCTGCATGGGGCAGGGCTGGCTCAAGCTCAATGACCTTCTCTGCCACATTTAAAACAGGGACCTGGAGGCCTTCATGTGCCTGGTCAGATAGCCTGTGCTAGATTTGACAGTGTTCTTTGCAAGCTTATTATCTCTCACATAGCTATGCCATGCAGGAACATAGACTAGGTAATCAAGCTGCATGCAGGTTATATAATCATATACCATATGGTAACTGAGTAGGGAAGATGCTGGGATGCCTAAGCTATCTTCCTGACTGGTGGACAGAGGATGCACAGTCATATAGTTAGAGGGTGGCTGGTACACACAACTTCACAAGACAATCAGCCAGTAACCTACTGTTAGTTCGAGGCAGAGCCCATGGTAATTTCATTTTATCCTGTGTTCCCTTTTCTGTTTCCCTGCTCCTTTTACAACACACAGGAAGGAGGAAGAGACAGATGAGTCAGCAGCTCCAATGGATCTCACCAAATTCATTGTCGTCATTTGCTTTCCCTTCTAATTTAGACAGCTCTCTTCTTATTGGTTCCTAGTCTATGTGTATTTGAATATGAGTCAGACAGATGGAATAAAAAGGCTTGCAGTCCACAGTTTCAATAGCCAGGCTCCTGGCTAAATTCCAGCTTGTAGCTGGATTTAGCCAAAGCCTGACTGGAAACAACACAAGAGAAGGATAACTGTCCAGAGAACTGCTGCAGACAGAGGCAGTAGAAACATGGATAAGCAGGGATTTGGTGGTAGTGCCCACACTCCTGCTCTGAGTCACCTGCACCTTTTTGCTCTGCCGGAAATGTCCTCCTTCCTCTGAAGCCGCTGCTTCAGCCTTAATATCTGTGATCACTGCCTCATTCTTGCATCCTGCATTATCTGGAAGGAAGATTTATGTTGGGAAAATATACCTGACAAAAACCAGGGATCTATTGTTCTTATGTTCCCTCAGAAAGCCCGTTAAGAAAATGACTGCATCAGTGACAAATCTCACTTAGCCACCTGGGACTCTATGGCAATTTCAAGTATCAGTTTTCACAAACAAGTGCATTTGGGGAATCTAAATGGCATATCGATTACTGTTACCTGAAAGGTACAATTTCCAGCCTAGAATCACAATCAGCCATCAGCAGGTGAAATGTGAGGCTTTCAGGTATATACTCGGGATACACATCCATGTAGATGGGTATATGATCACCCTCTAGTTTCCATGGGATGCTTTTCCCTTTTGACACTTGAATTCTGGACCTAAGATTCATTACATCATTTCCTGTCATCCACTTTCAGTTTCCTTGTTTTGGCTGCAGCAAACATATATTTGGGAGTGTAAAATGACTCAGCCGCTCTAAAGGATATCTCAAAGAGAACCCCAGGATTTGCTTTCCATTGTTGGAACTGAGTTCACTCTCCATTTTGGTTCCTGTGGGTTGGGCCATGTCCCACCCCCTCATTTCCCCAGAGAATTCTCCAGTAGAAGCAGCAGGAAATATTATTTAGAAGGATTTAGGAGAGAGAACATGATAGAAAATACAGGATACTTTGAGAGTGTCTGTATCCTAATCCATCCAGTGCCTACACTCTCTCCCCTTGGGTAGTTAAAGCATTGCCAAGGGGTGGAGAAAGACCGCCCCCAGCACAGACAGATGCTGGTCATCTCAGACACCTGTACTCAGAACTGTGTCCAAGCGTCCTTCTTTCTATGCAGACCTGCTGGGTAAAGCCTCAGTGGGCTCCAACAGGTTCCTATTCCAAACAAAATTTGAATGCATACCCTCCTCCATCAAAAGCAAGAAGAGCTAATAAAGTTGTCAGCAGAACAGTTTCTCAGCAGTCAGCCTGTGGCTATATTCTGTGTCTCAGTTGCTCATGAGCACACCAACATCCAATTGTTAATTGGTGCCCACAAGTCAGATTGCTCCTGTAGTACAAGGGGAGTCAGATCCCGTCGAAATTACTAAATCAAAGATTGTTTGATTCCAGCATTACAGATCTGAGTCACCTGATCCTGTCAAATGCGCAGCAGGCAGATTCCTGCTTCTACAGCTACTGCTTCTCTTTAAAGATGTGATCTCCCAGTCCCAGTTTGAATTCACTTCAAGCTTTAGGATCTGACATCAGCTAGGGGAGTCCTGCTCTTCCCTTCTTCTGAAGCTACTGCTTTTCTTAAGGATATAGCATCCCTTTGCCAGTCTTGATGTCCTGCTCTATTGGCAAGATGATTTTCTTGAGGCTTTAGTATCTGGCAGAGAGTAGTGAAATCCTGCTGTTTCCTCTAACCTGGGAGATTATTGTGGGAATGGTATGGCATTGTAGTTTTATTCATGAACCATAGAGACACTGAAAACATGGAGCAGTAACATTTGCAGTCACTTCTCTATCTGTCACCACAGGCAATAATGTATGGAAAATAAAGTGTAGCACTGGAAACTTACTTGTTAATATCCTGATGCCTTTTAGGTATTCACAGTATCAACTTTGCATTCTTGGTTTGCATTATCCCTGTGTTCTTGCATAAAGAGTGTCTTGTACGTGATTGTTTCCTACTTCTCATTCCATTCCTATATATGAAAGGGAGAGGGCATTAACTTCATTGGAAGTCAATTATTTATTGATGATGGCAGACAGGCATTCAATACTTATTTTATAGTAACAAACACACCTGTTTCATTTTTTTTCTTCAATAATTACTTGACTCATCATCTGATTATTTGGCCTCCAGAAGAAATTATATTTGAGAGTTACTCACTATTTTCTCCTTTAGGGTATGTAGCTCATGAGAGTGGGAAATTTTGTTCCTCATCATTTAGTCCACTAACACGGATTAACCTTCAGTCCTATCCCATGTAGTCAATCCCAGTGAAGCTTGTAAATAGCAGCAGATGGATTTCTGTTCTATGATAACATAAGATTGTAGGTACTTCAAAAATAGTTTATTTTCATCATAATGGGATGTGTAAGTATATTTTTGAAATGGTCTTTTAAGCTCCAGTTTGACACTACAGGCATACTTTTGTCCACGAAGTAAAACAAATAACACATTACTGCCACATTAGTGAGAAAACACTGACACCCTTCATAGTGTAAGGGATTCAGTTTTCACAATATCTCTCCACTTGTTCTATGATGCATTTTAATTACATTATAACATTTATAGAAGTTTATGTGTGTGTTTATGTATGAGATTGCTTATGCATATGTATACATATACACAGATACATATGCATGTGTCACTTTCTTGACATACTTTTTAATTTCATGCATGAGTGCTGAATTTAGATTATTTTACACTCCTTTTTTTCCATCCTACTGTATAATATCTGCAATGTAAATTGTCAAAATAAATACCACTATTTATTAAAATTATTTTACCAAATTGTACATATAAAAATGTATACATAAGGAACTCACACAGTGTATGGAATGTGGTGATTAGTTGTAGCCATTTGATCATTGACCTTTTGTAGTTGAAAGGACTATCAGTGTTAGTGTATAGTGTAAATGGATTCTTCCTATCTTAGCATCCAATATTTGTGCAGGATTTTCTGCTAAGTTGGGATCTTGAGAGAGTGTCCCATCTATGTTGGCATTATCATTTGTCGTTTTTCTGTGCTAACCATTTTTTGTTGAACGCTTGCCTTCATGTAATATTTTGTTGGCACTCAAATTATCTAATATTTGTGCTTTTTATTCTCTATCTTTCTTAGAAGACACTGTGTTCATGCAGACCTCCTTTTTGTTTTAATATGAACTGTGTCTGACCATTGCATGAAATATTTTCTTATTCAAAGAATAAAAGTGAGTTTCTGGATTGATCAGGTGACCTGAGACAAAACATTATAAGTTATACTCCATTTGAGTAGATTTGGAGATCTGTATTAGTGATGTAAATGATGCTTTTTTTCAGACTGTAACAGCCAATATTGCCTGTTGTTATGAGGATAAATATTTAGAAGACTGTCAGAAATTATACCCTTTCAGAGAAGTTGCAGATGAATGTTCACCTTCTTGGTCTTCTACCTTACTGGCCCTGTGGAATATACTAAGATATTATATTCCACAGAGTTTGTTTTCTTGTCTATGATATATGTCTCCATTTCTGAAAAATGTTAGAGTGAAAACTAGACCTGTCTTTGCATATGAAACCAGCAATTTGCGATGAAGGGCTAAGCGTTGGTAAATTATGACATTTGAAAGAGCTGGTAAACTCATGAACTGTACGTTGTTATTTTGTAGTCCTGTTAGTGCAATTTTACCTTAATAAAGCAGAATGATTATACATGGAGGTAATAGGACTATCAATGGCTTAAGGGACTGTTTATAACATCCTAATAATGTAAACAATTGATGAAAGGACCTCCTTTTTAAGAAAGAAATGTTCACACGAAATTTTAACCAAATCCTGTGCTTTTTGTACAGGAGACTCTTCAGCATTTTTCTTGTATGATGTGTGTGTGTGTGTGTGTGTGTGTGTGTGTGTGTGTGTGTGTGTGTGT
>CABHPR010122057.1:26813-48070 GCA_902168415.1 Peromyscus melanophrys | reverse complement strand
GTTGATAACTTATGGCTTTGCCTTCAGCAGCGAGATAAGAAAAATTCAAGTATGAGCTCCAAATGTAACATTTGACAAGACCTGCAGGACCATGAGTGATTTGGCTCATGTCTGTGTACACCTTGCCTTGCTGTTTGCATTTTTGAATATGCCACACTCCTCTGCTTTTAGGCATGGCTAGTGAGTCTCCTTCTGCCTAGAACCCCCATCCCTTTTCCATCTCAACTAGGTAGTTCTCATTCATCTTTCAGATTTCATCTCCATAGTTCATGGAGAAGATATAAACTAGACCAAGGCTTTTTGTCCTCACAGAGAGTGTACTGCCTCTTTTTTTTTTTTTTTTTGAGACAGGGTTTCTCTGTGTAGCTTTGGAGCCTGTTCTGGAACTCAATCTGTAGCCCAGGCTGGCCTTGAACTCACAGAGATCTGCCCGCCTCTGCCTCCCAAGTGCTGGGATCAAAGGCGTGTGCCACCACCACCTTGCTTTTGTACTTCCTCTTAAAACACCAATCCAGTATTGTTATTAAGTCTCCAGCAGGCAAGAACTACTATGCATTTTGCTTGCTATATTTCTTACAGCCCATAATAGGCGCTCAACAAGTATTTGTTGAATGAACGAAAGAATGGTGTTAGTATTTGAAGCTGATTTCTAATTTGTACCTACAGAGAGGGTGTATCTGGACTGGATGTTATCCTGATTCCCAAAGAATAGTCTTTGCAAGGCCCATATCTCTGTGACTCACTCTGAAAGAACTTGTTTGCTCAGTGGCTGGGGAAAGAGGCTGAGGTGCTTCACTCTGGGCATGGCCCCCAGCAGAGTCACATAGAGTGACTAGTTCGCATTCTGGCCTATTGGTCCCTTAGGGTCTTCACCTCCCTCTTCTTTCTCCTCACAGGCTCCTAGACCCCATGTCATTGCTCTCTTTCCCCTCTAACCAACTTCCTCTCCAGCCTTGTATTTCCTGGCTGTAGGTCCTGTCGGGCATCTGCATCTCTGCAGGTGCTCTGTAGGGTGTTTGTAAGCCTCTTCTGCACTATGCATCCTGCCCTGCTCTGGGTCTTGGCTTCAACTGTTACTTTCAACTGCCACCAGAATGTTCCACCTTTAACATTCTCAGGGGTTGGTGTCCTGGTACTAGGGTACCAGAGGGAGCCATAGATCCCCAGGACAGGATTCAGGTGCCACCTTCCTAATGGGCTCAGTCTTTAGTGTCCTGTTACCCTTCAGAGATCTATAGCTGTTAGTTTTTCTAACCCACATCTCAAGCAGCGTTGACTGTACACGATCTCTCTGTGATGGCTTCACAGTTTCATTGGATTTTCTTAGTTGAGAAGAAACCACTGGACACATTAGCAGAGGCAGCTGAGGAAAGTTGCCGACCAAAAGGCTTCCTGTGACTTCACTTGGCCCACCTGCCTGGGCAGCTCTTGACCTTAGGCTGCAGGTGCCCTAAAACAACTTCTACTTCAAAGCTATACAGGCTTCTGTTCCTCCACTGTTAGCCCAAGGGCCCTCAGTGAAGGCAATGCTGATGTCTCTGACACTACAAATATGTCATTTACCATGAACTTAACCCCCCCCCCCCACCTTAAGCTTCTCCAGCTTTCTTCTGAGTTCTGTTGCTATTGGGAAAAGTGGGGCTCCCCTCTCTTGTTATGTCTTTAACAAAGCCCAGATGTCTAATACCTGGGAACTAGAGACTATCAAGGGCTGTTTTGGAGTTCCAATGCTTTATCCTGGTCGCTTTTACTCTTGGACAGGGTGGCCTTTGTTCTTTTCTCCTTCATTCATTTACCATTGACACCTGTGTGCCAGGCCTTATCTAGGTGCTGGGAATACAAAAGTGTCATGGAAGCGGCAATGGACTCTTGATCCTTGGAGAGATCTCTTTGTGATGTTCAGGCAAGGCAAAGGGCACAAGCTTGGAGCATGACCAGGCTGGAATGAGTGTGGGTTTGATAATGGTACCAGAAAATGGTCCAGAAAAGAAACTAAGATGCCATGGAAACTTCCAGACTGAATTCAGAGTTTGCATTTTTATCCTAGAAGACTTGGGGATACAGTGCTATTGAAGAACTTTAAGCAGAGGAGATTTTATGATCACATTTACATTTCCTTGTTAAAACGAAGACCGTGATTCCATAAGAAGGCAGAAGTGGAGGTTGCTCTTGAGGTCCACGGAACAGGGGAGATGTCTAGGGAAGAAATACAATGAAAAAAGCCCCAGGTAGGATGAGTAATAGACCATGGAGTTAGGGATCTATTCACAGGAAAGCAGACACTGGAGGGAGACTAGGCCATGAGGCACAGTCCTGAGTTTTGGTCTTGTTGAGGTGCCTTTGACTTCTTTGCTATTAAGGGATAGAGCTTATAGGAGCCATCCAGCCTGAATACAGGGACTGGGGAAACACTTGTTTTGTGTATAATTAAGCCACAGGCCCAGATGAGCCTATAGGGTCATACACAGAAAAAAGCAGGTGCTTTGGGGATTGGGCAAAGGAGGAGGAACTCTCAGAGAAGTAAGAAAGACAGGAAGGTAGCTGAGATACCAAGGAATTTTTGTCCCAACCACATAATAGGCTGCCTTTTCTTTGCTCCACCCTGATTTGCCTTAGGGGAATGATGTCATGAAAAACACACCTCCTTCTCTCTGAATGTGAGAGATAGGGAGAGGCTGGCATCTTTGAAGCAGCAGGGGTTCTGTCAGCATCTGGGGACCAGAAGGCCAGTGGTGGCTCTTGCAAACCCTTGTAGATCTGGTGGCAGTGAGAAGAGCTTCTGATAGTTGGAAGCAGACATGGAGAAACCTGAGGAAGTTCAAAGCCTGGTGGCAGCATTTTTCTTTGACTGCAGGATTCAGGTTGGGGAGGGCGTAAGCCAGGGAGGCAGACAATCAAGAAAATAGAGAGGCAGAGGGACAGGCGCAGGGGGATGGCCTGTGGTGGCATGGTAGAGATTAAGAAGTTGAGCTATGGGGAGAAAACAGGAGTTGGAAGTGTGGGGAATGAAGGCTGGCAGTAGACTGAAGGCAGAAAATGAGGGCAGGAGGAAATAGTTCATAGTGGGCCATATCCAGCTCTCAAGACATGCTCCAAGGAGTCTAGCACATGGGGCTTGTGGGGCTGAGCTAGGCAGAAGGCTTTGTTTTGTTTTTGCCTGGCATAGTTTTGTTTCTTAGAGAAGCAAAAATGCAAGACTATATACCTGTAAAAAAAAATGTCAAAAGGAAGGAGAAGATAGAATGAGGTAGACCAGCAAAAGCCTAGAGGTCTCTAGGAAGGAGCCTGCTGACCAGGCCTGATGGCCGCTTCCACCAACACTAGGCCACACAGGGGCCTTCTGAGGCCCACTTAGCCGTCTTTAGAACTATCCAAGTATTCCAAAGGGTCCTGAGAAAAAGGGATGTGAAGAGGCAATCCGAGAGAAGTTTGAAAGGGCCAGTGTGAATAAAGCCTCCCCAGCAGACAGAAGCAGCCCATCTGGCCCCTGGCCAGGCATGAGAAAGCTCAAGCCAGGAGGGCTGCCTTTAATCTCTGGATCCATAAACTGGTCACAACCGTTCCAGACAGACCCTAGTCAGAAGTCCCTTTAGGTGACTCTCCTCCTTCCCCATATAGAGGCGATCCAGTTCTGCAAAGGTGTAGGCTTAAGGTCCTGGCTGCAATAGTGAGTAGCAGGTTGGAGGAAGGGAGAGCTCATACCCTCAGATCCCCTTCCTGTGTGGCTTAGAAAAGCTGGGTACGTCACAAACGCCACTTGATATGGCCATGATTTCAATAGGTATTGCTCATTTATATGAAACAGTCTTTATGGGCACAAACCATGTCTCCTATTACTATGACCTCATGTCGCTTATAAAGTCTTATGTTTAAAGTTAAAAAAAAATGAAAGTATTGATAAAAATTCCATTTTGGGATTTTATACCAGGAGTGTTTGGAGAAACCGTGTCCCCGAGTATGGTTATTAGAATGGAAGAGATGCAGAGTTAGGAGCCAGAAGGCCACAGATATTTTTGGTAGCGTCTCTCATGGGTTGGGATTGGTGCTTGGGGTAAAGATGGTACTTGCATGAATAAAGCTGATGATCCTTGTTGAGGAGACAGCCAAAACATGTCTTAAAAATTACGATTAAGGCTGTGAAGGGAGAAAATAGTAGAAACAGTAGGATGGAAGGTTCTGACTTTCATAGAGAGTTCTGATGAGCTGGGGGGGGGGGGGGGGGCAGAGTGTTGAGCAACCAAATCGGGAATAAAGGATGTATGGGGTATAGAGTACGCTCATTGCGGAAAAGGATTTTCTCTTAAGGCTTTCTGAGGATACTGTGGGCATCAGTGTCCACACTTGTAAAATGAGTAGTTCTACCTACCTCCCCAGGGGAACACACTGAGCTGGTGTGGGGACCCCATGTCATGAACCCGCTTTTGTCCGAGCAGAGATACCCAACGCTCCCTAGTGAGGAAGAAACTAATTCTCTTTTCGTGTTGTGTGTGCAGTGCACTTGCTTGTCCTGTATCACATGATGAAACATGTCTGTCTGAGAGAGGTGGTAGGTGAAGGTCGTGTTGAGAAGGAAAGACCTAGGAGCTGTGACTAGCAGCCCAAGGGAGAGGAGATGAGTCTGAGGTTGGGACACAGCCAGGCTGTCTTCGAAAGTGATGATGCAATTCCAGGCTTTTGCAAAGCTGAAAATCCAGAGGTGATTTCAGAGCGGGGTGGCTGTTTTAAACTCGTGTTCAGTGGAACCATCCCTTTGGAGACCCCTTCTGGGGAAGGTCATAGTGAATGTTAATCTTCATCCAGCTCTCAGTGAGTTGCAGAAACAAGAGGGTCAGGCGTGCATCTCTCTGGTTGCTCAGAAATGTGGGTTTTCAGCTAGTGGCTCTCCAATAAATAGTTGATGAGCTGACGGACATTCTAGGGAGATGTCCCAGGGTGGCAGAGCCTGGTGGGCCCCCTGCTGTAAAGGACTCCATGGGATAAGCACCCAGAGTGAACAAGTTCTCAATGGCCTCAGATAGGTGTCATGTGCACTGTAGTGCAAGCGCTAAAATAAACCCCAAGCAGCTTTGCTCTGAGGGCAAGTCCCCCATCACCCACCCACAATGCCGCTGGACACAGTAGAGCATCAACCAACCACTCTACATTTTATCTGGTGTTTGGATTTTTATTTTATTTTAAAGACAGGGTCTCACTATGTAGCCTTGGCTGGTCTGGAACTTGCTGTGTGGACCAGGCTGGCTTCACACAGATTCATGTGTCTCTCCTTCTGCCTCCTTCGTGCTGGGATTAAGGGTGTGCACTGACATTGTTTGACAAGAAACCTGTATCTGCAGACTGCAATAAACCTTGCATGGTCAGTGTCAAACCCAGTGACCCTCAGTTAGCCTCTAGAGCTTCAGAACCATGTCTTCTGTGTGATATTGTCTTGGTGACTGTCACGAAATTTAGAGAGAAAGAACCAGCCAGTTGGTGAAGATGTTGGCCATAACCTGCCATAGTCAAGTCACATCCTGCTAGACATTTCTCAGCTGCACCTAAGGGACTGAAGGAAGCAGTGGAGAGATGACCCACTTCTCTGATGGCTTTCAGGTGAGAGGGTGAGAGAGGGATCCTCTTTAAGGAAAGGGGATGGGAAGAGAGGGGAGTCTTATTTCATCCAAGAAGGGAAGACCAAAAAGAGCAGGAATTTCCAGTTGAAATGAAGTCCGGTCGACACATGTTTTGTGACCACTTATTTATTCTTTGTGTCTTTCACATCGTACGTCTCGATTACATTCATCTCCCTGTCCCTTTGTATCTGCCCTCTGCCTTCCTCCCTCCGCCCTTGCAACCTCCCCTCCCCAAATAAAATAAAATATAAGAGAAAAGAAAAGAAAAAAAAAAAAAAGAAAAATCTCGTTGTGGAAGCTGTAGTGTGGCACCGTGAGTCAGGCAGTAATCCCATTAGTCCATATATCTTTACTTGCAAGTGTTCATTGTAGAGAGTCATTGGTCTGGTTCACGGCCTCTGGTTTCTGCTACACTAACAATACTGGGCCCTCCTCTGGAATATCCTGTTGTTGTCTTGTGTTGTGGAGATCCTGCAGTTTTGGGTCTGCAGGATTGGCCCCTTCACATGCTCCAGCAGATCACAGGTGGGATGGATGTTGGGGTGGGTCAACTCATAGCTCTGGTTCTGGGCCTCAGTAGCTGTAGGGTTGGTCATCCTGCCCTCTCCCCCTGCCCCATCCTCACCAGCAGAGTGAGCGTTCCAGCTCTGCCCCATCTAGTTCACCCTATGCAGCAGTGAGTGAGGGGCGGGGCCAGGTCTCCTGGTTTCACACTCCCAGGGCCAGCTCACCTACACTTACACCACCAGGGCCAGCTCTACTATGTTGCCCAGGTGAGGTGCCAGGGCCACTCTCCTGAGTGCTTCCCTGGCAAGGGGCAGGGACAGCTCTCTCGATCTTATGAACTCAGGGCCAGCTCTCCGAACTGCCAGCATCTCTCCCTTGCCCACACCGCTATATGGCACATGAGTTCGTGAACACTTTTAATAGCATCCACGGAAGATATTATCTTAGGCTAACGGAACCTTTGGCTTTTGCCATTGTACGGGAAGGGAAGTGGAAGATGAGATGAACTATAGAGCAAGCAAAAGCAGAGATACAGACTGGGTCCCTGGGGGCATCCTCCAGAGATTATGCTTCTGTGTGCTGAGAAGATGAATGCTGGCAGTAGCAAGTAGGAGGAAGGTTTGAGACACCTGAGCCACAGAGGTCACGAAGATCAGGGAAGCCAGGCTCACTTGAGGACAGGGAGAACAGGTACCAGGATGGTGGTGGGACTGGACAGGAAAGGTGTACCAACCACTTCTGAGTTCCCTTTTCTCTCTCTCCTCAGAGCCTCATTGTGTGGTGAGGTTCCGGACCCACCTGAAAGTGCTGTTCACAGGAAGCCATAGTGGAAGGATTCCTACATCTTCTGGAAGGAAGACATCAAGCTATGAAGTGGCTAGTACTTCCCAAATGAACCAATGTGCTTAACACCATCCAATCCAAAGGTCAGCAGCTTTAAAAAGAACTTTTGTTTTTGGATCGGTGTGCCGCTGTTTTGGAAGAACAGGTGACATCAGCCTAGGGTAAAGGATGGGTATGTAAAATAAAGGGACAGACACTTGCAGTTAGACTGTAGAGCGTGTTTTAAGTCTGAAATTATTGGAACAGTGCGAAGCTAACGGCAAGAGAACACAGTGACCACAGAAAACCCAGACAGAGGATGAGCTTCACCTCACGTGCTGTTGGAGGCATGGGTATTTACAGTTGGATCTTGAGCAATAGAGATGCTTCACTGTTTGGAGCCCAGAGACTGCCACCATTAACTGCCAGCGTCATGTGAAGGCCGGGCTGAAGGCGTGATAGAGAGGAGTACCACTGACCTTCTTCCACAAGTCTCCCCATATTCGTGGTCCTATCTTACTATATTCAGTCACCTAGGAAGTATTACTATTTCCGTAGCTGGTCCCCTCGTGTGTGCCAGGAGAAGTCTGCATGATGATCTCTGTATTCTTTAAAGATGTGATGAAAAAGACAAAATTGAGTTTCTAGAGTATCACACCTTAAGCCAGGCTGGGCCACCAAATGCTATGGCTCCACCTTCAGTTTTGGTGAATGTAAGTAACCTTCCCTTCTGTGAAGGTTCTCCCTCCGCCCCATTCCCACTCCACCAATGTGCAGCAATGGGTGTAACCTTTCATCTTTGAATATAGCTTGCAAGTGTTTCACCTAACAAAGGTGCCCTTTCCAGGTCAGCGAGTGAAGAGTAAATCACGCAGCCGCTGGCTCAGAAATGCCCTAGTCACCCCCCCACCCCCACCCCAGTGGCTTTGTGGGTCCTGGGTAAGGCCTGCCCTCAGCTCTGAAAACCACCACCATAGGAATAAAACAAACGAAGTCCTTGATGTCTTCGGAACCCGCCCTTTCCCTTTCTGTGACATGGAAAGGCTCAGAACACCTCAACCTTTACGTTCTGGTTTCTTCTCGCATCACAGTTCCCTCTTCAGCTCCTTTCTCCCTCCTCTTGCATCTGCAGGCAGTCAGGCAGGGAGCAAGCTGCCCTTCAACACTCTGAAAATGTCCTCAGGTAAACAGCCAGCTCGTTGGCGTTCCAGTCCTACGTTCCACAGGATGCTAGCATGCACATGTAACTCGTCAGGCCTTTGACATGTTGTCATACTGATGTCCCGATGGCTTCTTCTCTTTGTTCCCCAGCATTGTGCTCATTTCTTCCCGAGAGAGCATCAGAGTGGGCTTTGCCATCCTTTCCAACCAGCATTTGGTAGAGGACTATGGGCCCATTTTCAAGGAGGATCAAAGCCTTCTCCAAAGCTCTCCTCATCTATGCCTGAGTCCTCACCAGAATCGCCTTCAAGCGGTCCCTTCATGCAGTGCTCTGTCCATCTCTCCAACGCTTCAAAGCTTTTCCCATCTCATTTATCCTAAAGCCGCTCTGCATTTTTAGATATTTGTTTGCACAGCATCCCATTTCTTGCAACCAGTTTGTTTTACTCTGCTTGGGCTGCTGTTAGAAGAATAACAGTTGTTTAAACAACAAGCATTTATTTATTTTTCTTTTATGCCAGAGGCTGGCAAACACAAGGTCAAGGGGCCGGCAGTCCTGGTATCTCGGTGTCTGGCTCCCTGGTTTTGATTTGCCTGCCTCCTTCCTGTATTCATGGTAGAGTATGAGGCCATCTCTCTCATGACTGCTTTGATAGGGTTACCAATCTCTTTGATGTGGGCAGCATCCTCACAATCAGATTACCTCCCTGAGGTGTCCCTCCTTTTCTGTGCTATTGCGTTGTTGGGAATTTGGGGTCTAACATACACATTCGGAAAGTGATTTGAGTGTTTAGTTTGTAGTGTGAAAACTCAAAATTTGATTCTTTGACTTGTGTATTTGGAGTCTATCAATTCAGTGAAACTCAGGGACATGTAGTGCTTCAAGGACTGAGGCCCTGAATAACATCCAAAGCAAGCTCAGATAATGCTAAACTCCTGTGTACTCAACTCTCAGGATTTGTACAGATGACTATGTTTACACAAGCTGTGTGTGAGTATGTCTGTCTGTCGGCCTTCTCTTAGCCCCTGGCCCCAGAAATCTGCTTACACTTAGCATTTGTCAATGCTCATGGGTGGTTGTTTCTATGGCTGCAGTTAGCTTAGATCGGGTACCTCTGGCTGACTCCTCAACTCAGAGTAGATATTTAAATGTTGCTTTGAGATGTTTCCCAAACCTGCATTTCTCCTGGTCTGACTAGATGGTTTGCAAACTACAGTCTTCACCACAAGCTACATCCAAAGTGTGTGTGTGTGTGTGTGTGTGTGTGTGTGTGTTTGTATTTCTCTCCCATGGAATTTCATGGCTAGGGCCTGTATTCCTGGGCTGTGGTCTCCATCCACCACATCCACAGCATCCCATTTCTTGCAGCCAGTTTGTTTTACTCTGCTTGGGCTGCTGAGAGAAGAATAACAGAGTTGTTTAAACAACAAGCATTTATTTATTTATTTATTTATTTTTCTTTTACGCCAGAGGCTGGCAAACACAAGGTCAAGGGGCCGGCAGTCCTGGTATCTCGGTGTCTGGTTTCTTGGGTTTTATTTCCCTCCTTCTTGCTGTATCCATGGTAGAGCATGAGACTGTCTCTCTCATGGCTCTTGTTTACTGGGGATTTTGGTCCTCAAATGGGATGGGGCTCAGGGGATGATCACTGTGGCCACTTTAGGGTAGCTGCCCAGTATCCAAGGTAGTATTTGTATGGGTCCTGACTTCTTCATTAGGTGGCACTGAAGGGTGGTGAGGGCTCAAATCTATTTCTATTTTTTTTTTTTAAAGGAGACAAAGCAATTTTAGTTCATGTGGTTAAAAAAAAAAATGCACCAGCTACGGGTTTTCTTACTGAGTTAGCTTTATGCATGGGAAGGAGTTCCTAACTGGTGTTAGGTTTACCATGGTTACTCTTGGTTTGTGTGTCTCTTTCTCTCTTTTAACCTGTAGTTTAGTAGAAAGCAGTGTTGGCTTTACCATTTTCAATATAAGATATGATTTGAGGTCCTAATGGAAATATTTTGTTGACCCAAGTTTCTGCCGGGAGACACTAGAAGCGGTGTGGGGACAGAGGGGACGCGGCAGAGCGAGCTTCACAGCGTAGAAGATGGCTTCCGGGGTGGTGGCCCCCAGCTTGTTCTCAGGAGGCAGTGTGACGCCTGCCGTTTATGGAACAGCTCCTCTCGGGGATGTGGTGATGCACACTGGCACCTTGAGGCTGCCATGATTTCTTTGTTTCCATAGTTCCTGTTGTTGGTAAAGGAAGTGTTTATGACTGGGGTTGGGGTAGGGTGTCTCCTCACAAGTTAAATGTCTTATGATTTGGGGTCAGCCAACTGACAGAACTGGCCTCCACCTCTAGGGGGATCCTCGAGTCACCAGGCACGCGTGTACCTCACAGAAGTGACTTGAGTCTCATGACCATAGGGCATGAGGAAAACCCAGGCTATTTAAAAAACATGTTTGCTTTAGAAACACACACACACACACACACACACACACACACACACACACACACACACAAACCCAAACATGTTTGCAAATGTGCGCCTTGAAAACCTTCCCAGGGTGAGAAGAGGCAGCCAAGGGAGGCAAGTCTGTTTCAGGACCCTGCAGGGCTTCATTTCCAGGCTCCCCCCAAGCCCTACCCCAGCCCACGGCTATTATCTGTCCGTCTTCGGAGAAGCAGCCGTGTTTATTAATCTGTGCTCACCACTTCTCATCCTTTGAGTGATAGGAGAAACATCAACTCTGGTTTTGCATTAACTTAAAAAACCCCAATGAAAGCCCACCAGGAGCTGTCTGGAGAAGGGAGGGGTCCCCCATAAGCATGGCTGTGCAAGGCTTTCTCTGCTCTGTTAACGCTGTTCACAGCCTCAAGAAGTAGAAACAACTGGAGGAGTGGAAGGAAGCGTCCCGAATTTCCAGCCACAACCTTCCATGTGGAGAGAGACAGATGAGCATCCTAACTCCAAACTTCTGACTCCAGAAAGATGCTCGAGAACTCACAGCCTGGGCCTTGAAATGGTCACTTATCCCTCTCTTTTGATTCCTTGTCAGACAATTCCTTCAGTGGATTGTCTCTCACTGGCCTGCTACAGACGGCAAATCAAAGAAATGAAAGTATTTGGGAGTGGAATGATGAGCCAGAGTGTGAGAAGGAGCAGAGAAATCATGTTCAGTGTCCTGTTTTCACAGATTAAGTTCTGGTTACTACAACATGCCTGTATTTTATAAACGATCAACCTGAGTCTAAATATAAGAAATGTGCCTTATAGTGAGTAACCTTCTTTATGGCCGGGGATATCTAGCATCAGCACTCTGGGCTTTTAAAACACATTCTACTTGACATTATGAAATGGAGAGGAGTGACTGGTACATGTGGAGTCCGTCTCTGAGGCTGATTTCCCTGCCCGGGCCTGGAGGTGTAGGCATGTGCTTGCCACGTTTCTGTTCACCTTGGAAGTCCATGGTGCTGGACAACCAGGTATGGAGATGATTAGGTTCCTGGAAGCCTGGAAACTTCACATACCTTTGCTATTTGATAGGATGTGGTCCTGCATGCTGTCTGGAAGTAGCCCCTTAGCTGGTTACATGGGAGGAATGAACCATTGAAAGGATCATTTGGTGATGGAACTGGATACAGCCTCAAAGAGAGGCCAGGGACATGAGCAATGCAATTCAGGAGGCAGGTTTGCCTGATGGTTGGACGAATCTGAGACTACAAGTCAGCCGTCTGTAGGAGGGAGGCAGGAAGTAGGTTGTGTAGGGAAAGGACATAATTAGCAAGTTAGACTGTGGGCAGGGTTGGATGAAGACAGGACTCCTCAGAAGGGGGCTCCTTCAGGGAAAACGTGTGAGACCACTGTGTTGAAAGCCTGGGTTTCTTTTTATGGGTCTGTGTACCAGTCTATGCATCAAGTGGACCCCTCTGCTGATGGCCACTTCCCGTTGCCTTATTTCACAGCCTTTCCTAACATAGTTTCCAAAGGGGTGGAGGGGACTCTTGTTTCTAGTTAAGGCATTCAGCCAATAGGTGCTATACAATCCACCAGCCACCTGGAACAGGTCTGAAGTGGCCAATTTTGTTCCAGCTGGTTAGATGACCCTGGGGCCTCTCACCCAGCCATGCGTACAAATGAGTGAGGAAGGAGATCTCACAGGATCTTCTTTAATACATATTAATCGAACATATTAGTGGGGTCCAGTGTGACACATGCACACAGTATACATTTCTCTGATAGTTAATGAAATTCAGCATTTTTCATATATTGACAATTTCTATTCTTTGGGAAGCGACTTCGGAGTATTTGCCCATTTTAAATTGACTTTTTTTTTTCTTCCACTTTTTAGAAATGTTTGAAAAGAACTTTGCCATGCACTTCATATAGAACAAAGGCATGATGTCACAAAAAGCCACGCAGCAAACTTGCTGTGTATTGCCACCAGTCTTACTGTGGACTGGGCCTTTGAGTAAAGGAAAAAAAGGGGCTAGCCCAGTGTGGGTGGCTGGGTGATGGTGTGGTGACTGACGGGCTAGGGCAGCACTTTTGGAGGATGTCAGGTTTTCTGGACTGGAGAGGTGCTCTATGTGAAAATGACGGTGAAGCAATCTTTGGGCTTGTTCAAAAGGGCTCGTTCTGTGGGCAAGATGAGCCATGGGGAGAGAAGCAGTAGGCATCCGGTTCTTCAAAACTACAGGAGCAAGAGGCCATCTGGAAAGCTACATACTGATCACACAGGAGACCCTAGAGACAGTTCCGAGCGCCCCAGGGGTATCTGATCAGAGAAAACATTGGCTAGAAACCTCTTCCAGGCTCAGAACCAGAGGCCATCAACCGAGAAGCTAGGTGCGTAGATGCTTGCTTCTCCTCCTTGTTCCTCCCTCTGCTCTTTCTGACCATTCTTGGGAGGCCAGCAGCGAATCCATGTAGACAGACAGGAGGAGGCAGCACAGGGACCATTTTATTTATTTATTTTTTTTTGCCTGCTGACCTGCAGCAGGCCCCGCCATGGGTCCCGGGTCCCGGGTGAAGGGCCAGTGGGTGCAGATTGGATTGCACTCTGTCGTCAGAAACTGCATTTCAGTTTTGGAGATGAGACTATTTTGTGACAAAAGGACCCCAGCACTCTGTGCTCCTTGAGAGTAACCACAAAAGGAGGACTCCAGGAACTGACTATATGGTGATATTTTATTTGTGCTGAAATGCGATTTTATTTGTATGTTAATAAAGTTGCCTGGAGATCAGAGCTAAGAGCAAGCCATTTAGCAGAAGTCCAGCGGTGGTGGCACATGCCCTTAATCCCAATCACACAGCAGGCAGAATCTCTGTGTGTTCAAGGACACAGCCAGCATGGTGAAACATGCCTTTAATCTCAGTACCAACCATGGAGACCTGGAGATCTGTACAGACAGGCAGTGATGAGGAGGTCATGTGGTTGGGTTTATAGCCAATGAGAAGGTAGAACACAAAGGCAATAAAAAAGACAGGACACAGGAAGGTCTCTCAGCGGAAGGACAGCAGCGAGTGTTAAGGTGGTCTTAGCTCTTGGCTACTGCTCGATCTCTGGGCTTTTAACTCTGTATTTGGCTCTGTGTTTCTTATTTAATAAGACCATTTAGAATTACATCTACATTTGGCACCCACATGGCAAGAATTCATTAAAAACTGTTGGTGGTTACAGGCCCGGCTCAGTCGGCTTGGCCCAGCTCGGCCCCCACTCGGCCAGAGTTTACAGGCCCTAGACCTGGCCGGAGCTACTGGTCAGGGTGCATGAGGTCAGAGCTACACTCGACTGTAGCTGCAGCTGAAGCTGCTTGTGGCTGAATCACCAACTCACGTGGTCGGAGCTTAAGGAAGCCACAGCTCAGGCTCGAATCGGCTCAAGTGGGAACATGTAGCTGGATTTCAGCTTTTAGCCAGAACGCGTGGCTACGCTTCCTTCCTTCCTTCCTTCCTTCCTTCCTTCCTTCCTTCCTTCCTTCCTTCCTTCCTTCCTCCCTCCCTCCCTCCCTCCCTCCCTCCCTCCCTCCCTCCCTCCCTCCCCCCCTCCCTCTCTCTCTCTCTCTCTCTCTCTCTCTCTCTCTCTCTTTCTTAATTTCTTTTTCTCTTTCTCTCTGTCTCTGTCTGTCTGTCTGTCTGTTTGTCTTGTCTCTCTCTCTCTCTTTGGATTCCCCTCTCGGATGCTAGGTAGCTGTTTTGAAATTCCCTTGGATTTCTATTGTTCTCCGCAGACTTGGTAAGTCAATTAAGATATCAGATATTTTAAAAGGAAAAACTACTTAAAAGAGAAAATTTTTTCCACAATAAAAAAATGGGTATTATCTGTACAATAGAAGAAAACTGGTCTTTGTTTGATAAAACTTTAGGCAGTCTGAAAATGGAACAATTATATGAGAAGATTAATGTTGATGGGATGTACATTATACCAATTATGCATATTATTACTTATCCTTATTTTACAATTTAAAAAGATAGTCAATTTAAGTGTCAGAATAAAAGTTTTAGAAAAACCTGTTAAAATGAATTATAGAGAAATTCAGACTCAGAAGAATTTAAGGGTGAAATTATTTCAGGATTGGATTATAAGGTTACAGAAAGAAAGCCTGTTTTCAAACATTCAAACTTAATTTATCCAGTAACCATACAGCAGCTACCTGGTCAAGTGAATATACAAAATAATTGGACTCCAATTGAAATGCTGGATTTAAGAAGGTTTAAGGAGGCAATAGTATCTTATGGCATGCATTCCCCATTTGTAAAGCAAATGTTAAACTCCTGGTCAGCTTGTAATAAGATTATTCCTCAGGACTGGAAAGAGCTGGTAAATGCTGTCCTAGAACCAGGGGCATAGCTGCAGTGGCGCATGTGGTTCAGAGATGAGGCTAAAACCATAGAAAGTCAGCGGAGAGCTAGAGGTGTGGAAATCTCCTAGGATCAGCTTCTTGGAGAAGGCCAATATGCTGAAATACAAAGACAATGTTTATATGATAACCAAACCCTAATTCTATGTTGAATGGCAGCCATGAATGCATGGGACAGAATGAGGAAGCAGGAAAGAAAATTGAGTCATTCACAAAAGTTATACAGGGCCCAAAAGAATCCTTCACAGATTTCTTACAAAGACTGACTTCAGCAGTAAATAGAATGGTCCCGAATTCAGAAGCTAGCCATGTGGTTGGGTTTACAGCCAATGAGAAGGCAGAACAGAAAGGCAATAAAAAAGACAGGACACAGGAAGAAGGTGTCTCTCTCAGGGGAAGGACAGTAAGGAGTGGTAAGATAAGGTGGTCTTAGCTCTTGGCTACTGCTCGATTTCTGGGCTTTTAACTCTTTTTTGGCTCTGTGTTTCTTATTTAATAAGACGGTTTAGAATTACATGTACATGACTTTCCACAGGGATTATATAAAACTATCAACGGATTATTGTGAAATCAAAATTACGGTTCCTCTCTGATTAAGTCCAACATTAACTTTTGTCAAATTCAATCATACGCTTTCATTAGTTCTCAGCTTTAATCCTCCAACTGTGTACGAATTTAGGAACACATCATTGTAAAGTGCAGAAAAAAAAAAAACCCAAAACAAAACAAAACAAAATAATAAAAAAACGCATTACAAAGTTTACCTATGCAGGAAAAACAAAACTAAACAAACAAACAAAAAAAACCCCCAAAAACAAACAAACAAAAAACTCCAAAAAAATCTCATTGCAAAGTTCACCCATGCAGGACCCCCCCTCAAAAAACAAAACAAAACAAAACAAAACAAAAACAACAAAAAACCGCATTGCAGAGTTTATCTATGCAGGAAAACAAAACAAAACAAAACAAAAAAGACCTCAGTGAGAGAACAGGAAAGAGTCTTCCAGAGTGAAAACACTGTGAGTGTGGAGAGTCACTAACACAATGTGTTGCAAGAGTTCCCAGATGGATCATGAACTTGTGTGTGTAGCCCAGGAATAGACAGTGTACAGAGAGCTAAGCACGTAATAGCATGAAGCAGGAGCCTAACATGGAGTGCCAATGCAAGTCATTAGCTGTTTAAAAAACAATCCAAGTTTGAATTTTTCCTTTAAAAAATTCAAATGAATAAATGAAACCAGACTCTAGAATAAAAATTCAAGCCAGGTGAATGGGCTTTTCCTCTTAGTTTTTAGATCACATAAGGAAAAGCAGTGATCTGAGATACAAAGGCCTAGGGTGTTGAGATAGCACTTCACTGAGGTATCTTTGTGCGAAATCCTACAATCAGGGTTAACCTGCTGAAATGAGTTTCCTGCTCACAGGGCGGACTTTGAATCTAGGCTTACTGAAATAGCAATCTGTGTCTGAAAAATGTTAAATAATTCCTAAATGCACGCAGAAGATATTAAAAAACCTGAAGGCAGATGAGAAGTAAATAGAACCAATAACCAATAGCTGGCTTTTTTCTTTTTTCTTTTTTTGACGCAGTGTGTGTCAGTTTGACACAAAGGAGTCATCTGGGAAGAAGGAACTCACTGGAGGGATTGTCTCTATCAGATTGGTCTGTGAGTGTGTCTGTGGGGGCATTTCCTCAGTTTCTAATTGCTGTAGGGAGGGGTCAGACCAGGTGCCAGTCTTAGGCAGGTAGGACCAGGGCATAGAAGAAAGGTAGCTAAACAAGCCCGCGGAGCAAGCTAGTAAGCGATGCTTCGGCCTGGTCTCTGCTTCAGTGTTTGTCCCAGGATCCTGCCTTGGGTCCTTGCTTTGATGTCCCTCAATGATGGGCTGTGACATGGAAGTGTAGGACAAGCCTGTTCCACCCTCAAGTTGCTTTTGGTCAGTGTTTTATTACAGTCAGATAAAATTGACTAGGAAGCAAGGTCTCCCCATATTACAGCCCAGGCTGGTCTGGAACCTGTGATCCTCCTGTCTGAGACCTCGTGAATGCTGCGGTTGCAGGCCAACACCTGCTTTATTATCTGCATTTCGATTCAAGTTATTTGGTAAGATCATTGCATGGTCTTAAATTTAATGTTTGGTATTCATGCAAGGAAGAGATTTGGAGAGGAGACGCATTCGGTACAGCTGGGATTCTAAGAGCCACATCATTTGAATGTTGAACCAGAAAAATCTTACTTTCTTACCTTCAGGGGACTGCAAAAGTACAGCTTGGAACTGAACTGAGGAGGTGAGAAATTGTGACAAACTAGACCTTTTGTTTGTCTGCTGTCCTCAAAGCTGCCATCCGGGAAGTCCATCAAACTCAATTTGAGAATTTAGCTTAAGGGAATGGTGATTTCCACAAGCTCCTGCCAAGACTAAAAGCTGATTCCAACTGGAAGATGGATCCTCATTCTCAACTAGAGTTCTAGATGAAAATAAGCAGCTCATTAAAAAATTAAATCACAGAACAAAATAAGATACCTTGAGTGAGAGCCAGCAGGAAGGGAAACCCAAGACCCCTTAAAGACTTCAGATGCTGCAGTGTTCAGATAAAAAAAATGTTAAATTTCAAAGTATAAATGTCCAGTCTGAAACTGAAGAACATGAAGTTCCCTGAGCGAACCAGACATTTCAGGAAAAAAAAAAAAAGGTTGACATTTAAAACTTAATGGCGGTCTGCTTCCAGTTTTGGTCAAAGTTGAGGGACAGAGACTGCCTTATACTTTCAAAAATCAAACAAAAAAATGTGTGTGGGTGTTTTGCCTGCATGTAAATGAGTATAACACGTGCGTGTCTGGTGTCCACAGAGAATGGAAGTTACAAATGGTTGAGAGCCATCCTGTGGGTGCTGAGAACCAAACCCTAATCCTCTGGACTGCTGAGACATCTCCCTAGTCCCTTTCTTATACTTTTGCCTTAAGTAAGGAATTGGTTAAACACACAAAGCAAATGTTGACAGGGGGTTTCATGGTTGGTCTGCACTTGCTGTATAGCTCAAGATGGCCTTGAACACCTGATCATCCTAACTTCCAAGTGCTGGGCTTATAGGGAAACACCATTATACTTGGTTCGTACACAGCTGGGGATCAAACCCAGGGTTTTGTGCATGCTAGCCAAGCACTCTACCAACTGAGCTACATCCCCAGCTTGTGAAACATCAACTTTTAGAAGCTGGACACCAGGCAGGCAAGGATCCAATCTACTTGCAAGAGTAACAAGCCAAACAAGCCCCATCTGTGTTACCTCACATCCAAGGGCAATGCAAGGATACAGCTCAGGGAGGAAGGGCTCAGGCTTAGACTAGTGCTCTTACTAAGTTGAAAAGAGGGAGCGAGAGACATGAGGGAGCCAAATGGCCAGAATATGTGGGGCAGAGTGACAGCAATAGTAATGATAAGCCACATAAAGAGTACCGGAGAGCCACAAGGAGCCCTGTGGAGCTTTGTCTAGGAATTGGTCGGTGTACACTTACAACTATCCAACTCCTGGAGACAGACAGTAACCTATTTCCTAGGGTTCATCAAGAACCGGACTAATTTGGTTCTATAACAAAGAGTAAAATTGTTACTGCCAAAGTTCTGATGAACTGGCCATAAGGAGATTGGCAGGAAGAAATATATGTGAACCTATGGCATGCACCAGGGGAGCACAGAAAAGTGGCCTTCTAAACCCAGTAAAATCTGGAAGCCTGTGCGACACCAGGCTGCAGAAAGGAATGAGTGTGGCTTCGTATGTGGTGCCGGTGATGCTGCAGTAGCAAGTGCTGGGAGAACACAGAGAGGGGATGAATGATGTGTGGAGACTGGTGCAGAGGTGAAGTCTCTCAGGCGGTGAAAACTGTCCTCTCATGGTAGAACTGTCAGAATAGGTGTCAGCCCATCAGGAGACTCTCTGAGGGATGTAGTCAGCTCCAGACTCTTCTGTGGCCCCGTCTTCACTGCTTGATGAGCTTCCTGGGGGGGTGCTAGTCTGAAGGATACTCTGAACCCTCCCCAACACAGCCTAAAATCCAGCCTTGGAAGGATCGGATTCCAACTAACCTACGAATCAGAATAAAACCACAAAGGATTTAAAGAAAGATAAAATTGACAACCAACAATTAATTTTTCTTTTTGGTAATTGGCATCCAACCAAAAAGCACCTGGCAAGCAAACAGCAGGAACATATGGACCATAACCAATAAAAGAATCATTGAGTATGAACATAAAAGAGCATACAGATGCAGCAAACAAAGACATTAAAATAGCATGAATCTATTGTATACAAATACACGCTATATATTCAAGCAGGTAGATGAAAGCATAAGCTTACAGAGAAGAGGGGGAGGTTTAAGAAAGACATGAAATTTAAAAGTAACTTTTTGGATTAGATTAAGAAGTTTTTATAACTCAATTGGAGTGTAGTGGAGGTGGAGGGAGGTGCCACCCAGCTCCCAAATAATCACACAGAGATTTCTTATTATTGCTTATGAATGCCCAGTCTTAGCTTGGCTTATTCCTAGCCAGTTTTTCTTAAGTTTTCCTGTCTATCTTTTGCCTCTGGGCTTTTACCTTTTTCTACATCTGTATATCTTTTCTTTTTTTCTTACTCTATGTCTGGCTGTGTAGCTGGGTGGCTGGCCCACAGCATCCTCCTCTCCTCCTTTTCTCATTTCCCTCTTTTCCATTCTTCCTCCTGTTTATTCTCTCTGCCTGCCAGCCCCACCTATCCTTTCTCCTGCCTAGCGAGTGGCCATTCAGCTCTTTATTAGACCAATCAGGTGTTTTAGGCAGGCAAAGGAACACAGTTGCACGGAGTTAAACAAATGCAACATAAAAGAATGCAACACATCTTTGTATCATTAAAGTAAATGCTCCACATTGTAAACAAATGTAACACATTTTAAGCTAATATCCCACAACAGTGGATGGCACTAGAAACCTGTTCAATATGAACAGTATACAAAGTAACAAGGCACTCCCACTCTAATGATGAGGGAACTAAGGACGCATAGAACACCACCAGCCAATCTAAAATACACTTAGCTGGACTCT
Source organism: Peromyscus melanophrys (assembly GCA_902168415.1). Lineage (NCBI taxonomy): Eukaryota > Metazoa > Chordata > Mammalia > Rodentia > Cricetidae > Peromyscus > Peromyscus melanophrys. Next base: position 28,042 of record CABHPR010122057.1, on the reverse strand, counting down.
CAGAAAGAGGGCAAACTATGAAAAAATATTTTACATTGCTGAACAAAATTAGTAATATTGCTAAGCATATATGTTAAAATTAAAGATGAGAGTAGTAGCATAAAGGGTTTCTAGGGGAGGCCATATGCATTCAGTTGTGGGACTGAGGCATGGCAGGTGATGTGGTATGTAAAGATAGTTAGTGATAAGTTAAAGGGGGTGTTGTGAAGCATCCAGCAACTAAAAGAAAAAGCCAAGAGGTAAAGTTAATAAGCCAGAAGTAGATACAAAGTGCAAGAAAATGGGGAAGAAAGATAAGAAAGAAATGCAAGAGAGAATAATGGAAGACACACTGTAAGATGATGGAATTGCACCTAGAATATCAATAATATATAGTTATAATAATAATGATCATCTTTAAACATAAGAAATAAAGCTATAAAAGAAAAGACAATTCATAGTCCATCAAAGTAAAAAAGATTTATTCTAAAGCTGACACTGCCAAGGAAATGAAAAGTAGGCACTAGACTAAGAGAAAATATATGTAGGACCTATATCTGATAAAGTTACTTGTGTCTGGACTATATAAGGAATACCACTCAAGGAGCCAAACAACCAGACTGCAGAATGGACAAAATTTTGGATACACATTTCACCAAAGAGAGCTGCAAAGCTGGGCAACAAGTGAATGAAAAGAAACCATCACCAGCACCATTGCATATTCATTAGAATGGGTAAATTACAAAAGGCTGATGCAGCATGTTGGAGAGGGTATGTAGTAATTAGGACCCTCATACATTTTGCATACATTTTACATACATGGAAATGTAAAATGGGATACATAGTTTAGAGAAATTCATCTAATAGAAATGAAAACATAGCCTAGGGAGATATCTCAGAGGTGGAAATGCTTACTGTACAAGTGTGAAGATCTGAGCTAGGATTCCCCAGTACTACACATGCAAGAGCTGTGTATAGTGGCATGCTTCTGTAATCCCTGTGCTGGACAGTGGGTAGAGGACACAGACAGGCACATCCTAGGGACTTGTTGAACAGCCAGTACAGTTTAAACTGATCTTCAGGCCAGTGAGAGATCCTGTCGATGGAGGAAGACATCCAGCATCAGCCTCTGGCCTACACAAATGCATGTACTGGAAAGCACACCTGTGTACACACACATACACTCAACACATGCATGCAATCAACACACACACACACACACACACACACACACACACACACACACACAC
>CABHPR010122057.1:0-19288 GCA_902168415.1 Peromyscus melanophrys | reverse complement strand
GTATGCATGTGGGTGCTTGCTTGTGTATGCATATGTGGAGGACAGAAGTCAATTTTCATATGTTCCTTCTACTATTACCTTATTTTTGGAAACAGGGTCTCCCATTAGCCTAGGGCTCACTGACTTGGCTAGGCTGCCTCACCAATGAGCTGCTGGGATCTGCTCGTCTCTACCCATCTTTACCACTGGGGTAGCAGGTCCCTGTTACCCTATCTCAGTTTTTATGTGGCTTCTGGAGATCTGCACTTGGATCCTCAAACTTGGGCAGTAAGCACCTTGGCCGTTGAGCCATTTCCCCAGTCCCCCATGATCAATTTCTTACAGGAGTGCAGACAACACACCCTCCTCAGTTGCATGAAGGCTCTTCGTGGTCAATTTAATTCTCTGATGATTGCTTCTGCTCCTTAAAGGAAGTGCCTGCTTCTGGCCACAGTGTTATTGTTACCAAGGCAGTAGGTCTATTTCCCCCCCCCCAGAACATTTTCTTCAGGCTTAGTATTAATTAATCACTTTCTAAGCATCATCTTATTGACTGTGCAATAATCCTACTGCATAGTTCTTGTTTTGATTGCCCCCTTTCACAGATAAGGCGAATGAGGTTGAGTGAGGTTAACACAAACAAAACACAGCCGAGGCACAGGATGACCTAAGTTCCCCGCCTCCCCGCCTCTTGACCCCACTTTAAGGTGTCATTGAGCTGGTGTGTGCTAGCTGTCAGCACTCAAGATAACTCAACTCCCTCTTTTCTCCACTCTCATCTTATCAAAGAGGTTCTGCAGCCCACCATTGCTGGACCAAACCGAGCAGCTCTGTGTTCCAGGGCGCTTGGGCGGCCAGACTGAGGGAGGCATCAGAAAAAGCATCCTCTAGAAACAGCGCCATATCCAGTCACTCTCTGTTGCTATGAGAGTCAAAGCAAGTCATGGAAAAACGAGTTTACTTTAGCTTACAGTTCCAGAGGGTTAGGCATTGCGGTGGGGCATGGCAGCCTGAAATAGCCAGGCTGTGGGCGCAGGGAACTGAGGGATCTCCTTAATCACAAAGCAGGAAGGGAAAACTGGAAGTGGGTGGGGCCAGGTAAAGAATGCTCCTCCCCTCCCCCATGTCACGTGGCATACTTCTTCCAGCAAGGCTCTACCTCATCATAAAGATTCCACAACTCCTCTCAAACAGCGACACCAATTGAGGACCATGTGGCTCTACATCTGAGCAAACATTGCAAACATTCTCATGAAATCCGCTACAAGCACGGGAAGGTGTAACAACAGCCAGAACTCGGGGCTGTTTGGCTTTGAAGGATCTTCCAGAGGGAAGGCTATCATGGCTGAAGCCATGGTAGAGCGATAGTGGATTGTACCTTGAAGATACTAGGTAGGCCATGCGCTGTCAGTTCAGGAGGGCGCACTTGCCAGAGTGTTAGAATTTTGACTTTAATAAGTGTTCTGTTGGGGTTAGGCAGGGAAGTGACCACGTCACAGTAGTTACAAGAAATACATTCCTTAGGGGGTGGGGAGGTGGCTCAGTCTGTGAAGTTCTTGCCACACAAACAGGAGGATCTGAGTGCTGCCCCCAGAAGCCCGGTCAAAAAGCCAAGTGTGGTGATGTGTGCTGATAATCCCAGCTCTGGGTTTATCAACAAGAGCAAGAGGGAGGATCCTAGGGGCCAGCCAGGCTAACCAAATTAGCGTGTTCCAGGCCAATGGGAGACACTGTTAAAATATAAAGCAGATATCAGTAGCCTGTGACACCTAAGGTTGACCTCTGGCCTTCATATACACACGCATATATACCTTCACACACACACACACACACACACACACACCTCACATGGTCTCCTTCTACAATAGGGCCACTCATTTCCAAACAAGCCTGTGAGAAGTTCCTGTCTCCAGCCCTGATCTGTTGCCAGGTAAGCTTTTCTCCTGGTGTTAGAATCAGCCTTTTCCTCCAAGGGTGGTGGAAGTCCCCTGGTAGCTCCTACACCTACAGTGCTCTGCTGTGGAATAAGAGCCATCATAAACCAACAGTAGGCCGCCCCCTGCTTCTGGGTCTGTGGAACATAGATGGCTTTTTAGGACTTGATATAATTTGGTGCTTCTCAACTGTACGCCACATTCTTCCTTTTACACAATTATTCCCCCGAACAATTGTCCTACTTTGTTTTCTATCGCTGTGATAAACATTATGACCAAAAGCAACCTGGGGAGAAAAGGGTTTGTTCTGCTTACATGCCCCAGGTCAAGGTTCATCACTGAGGGGAAGTTAGGGCAGGAACTCCAGGCAGGAACCTGGAGGCAGGAATTGAAGCAGAGGCCATGGAAGAATGCTGCTTACTGTCTTGCTTCTCAGGCTCACATTTGGCTACCTTCCCTATACCTTGGAGGACCACTTGCCCAGGGGTAGTACTGCCTACAGTGGGCTGGGCCCTTTCACATCAATCCTTAAGAAAATGCCCTACAAATGTGCTTCCAGAACACTGTAATGGAGGCACTTTCTCAAATGGGGTTTCCTCCCCCCAGATGACCCCAGTTTGTTATAAGTTGACAAAACAAAATCTAACCAGCACACCATTTAAAGTTCAGATACACGAAGAATTTTGGATGACATCTTAATAGCATGTGTGGGATTGGGCCATATAGTTCTCATTGGACAGAGTATTATTCAGGTTGGGAAAGCATTTGTAGTGGGGGTTATTCTGCATGCTGCAGGATGTTTAATGACATTCCTGGCTCCTACCCAGTAGACACAGGTCTCAACATCTCAGCTATGACAAAGGAAAACTATCTTTGGAGAGCGCCAAAGTCAACTGGAGAGAAAAGGCTCCTATTGGGAACCACTGGCCTACCCTATATTCTAATCCTAGCTCTTCAGTTCTGAGTTGCATTCCCTTTGGCAGACGACTGAAGCACCAATACTGTGTTGACGTATTTAAAAGAAATGAGCATCATTGTGTTTGCTTTTGGGGGTTGTTCTAAGCACATGGTTGCCAAACGCCAATAATTTCCCTCGATTCTCAGAAAACCGGAGTCTGCCTTTCCCACCCCTTACCGACGTCTCCTGGCAGAGGAACCATTCCTGCCATTCAAACAAATCTTGATCTCACCCACATTCTATCCATAAGGAATTTGCTCAATTGAAGCTTACAGACGTGAAAAGCAACAGACTCTCCCCATGGCTTGTACATAGTTCGGAGGTGCATTGGTTTCGTACTTCAGTAGCTGAGCCTGGTGTTCAAGGCGTGTTGCTCCTGAGCTGCCCGCTGAACCCAGTGAAGGAATACGGCTCTGTGCAAGGTGATCCAAATGCTCGGTTGCTGGCCAACCTCATTCTTCCTTGTGTACTGTTACAGTCTCCTTGTACTAGCAGCTTAAAAATTTCTCTTTGAAACCATGCTCCGGCCTTTCCCCCTTCTCTTGTTGGCTCACAACAGTGCACAAACAGTTAATGGCATTTGGCTTGGCTGCATCCTCAGTCCCTGTAGACTGTACTGGAAGGATTGAATGAAACTGATAGTCCTAACGTTACATTGCTCAAATCCCCAAAGAAAGAAGAGCTGGGCGGCTGTAAGGAATGACCCTGGAGAAAACAGCCGTCAAGGGCAGCGATTGGTTTGTCTTTCATGGAAAGAGAGACGTAATGAATTCTAAATGAAGAGGAATGTGAGGGAGAGCAGTCCAGGGTTCAGCCCAGACTGATGTAGTACCTCGGCACTTCGGAAGAAAGGACCCATGGCTGTCTAGCTTGTGCCAGGCCCTGGGACAGTCTGTTGGGTAGGCCATGTTTGAGGAGGGCCACCCACACTCATGTGTCTCTCAGTTGTAAGTCTTCAGAGGCCAGGGACCTACGGCGAAGGAAGGACGGTCAGTCCAGTTAAGACTGCTCGAAGGGTGGTGCGCTGTACAGGTGTGGGGCCTGAGGTAGGCCAGGCAACTTGTAGGGACCAATCTCACAGGACCTGTCCCCAGAGAACCATGGAGTCCTTTTCTAGATCCCTTTACTGTTTCTGTTTCCCTTCTTCCGTGTATGATTTAGGGTCCTCTGAGTCCAGGCCTCAGTAGAGACTTACCGGGGAGTGAGTGTTCCAGTTCCATTTCTGTTGCTGTGATTAAATACCCTGCCAAAATCAACTTAAGGGAAAAAAGGGTTAATTTGGCTCACAAGTCCAGCTAGAACTCAGGCAGCAGGTTCTATCATATCCACAGTCAAGAGCAGAAAGAAACAAAGGAATATGAATACTTGCTTTCCTTCTAGCTTTCTATTCAACCCACCCTCTCTACTCTTACTTTGTCTAGGACCTCAAATTAGGGAATGGTGCCACCCACAATTACCAACCAAGAAAACCTGCCCCCTTGTCACACCCACAGGCCTATCTAGTCTAGATAATTTGTCAACTGAGACTCGTTTCCAAAGTGATTCTAGACTTTGTCAAGTTGACCGTTAAAACTAACCAGTGAAGGAAGATATATTTTTGAAGAAAGACTTGAACTTTGGAAGGACACTTCCCCTAACTTCACACTTGGCTCATGAACATTTTTAATGCGTGTCCCACAGTAAGGAACTTCAGCTCACACAGACTCAGATTGCTAGTCTTTAAAAAGGAGGCAAAATATGGAAATTGTATGGAAACTTCCTTAAAAAATTACCAATGACCCAACTATGCGACTCGTAGGCATGTACCTGAAGGACTCTACAGCCTCCTAAAGAGACTTTTGTATATACATATTTATTGCTGATCTATTCACAATATTGAGAAAATGGAGCCAGCCTAGATGTCCATAAGTAGATGAATGGATAATGACAATGTGGTATACACAAACAATAGAACTAACTCATTTGGGGATAAAAATGAAATCGTGATACTTGTAGGGAAATGGGTGGATTTGGAAAGTGTTATGTTTGTTCAAGATCATCCAGACTCAGAAAGCCAAAAATTGAATGTTCTCTCTCCTGTGTGGATCTTAGCTTATGATGTATGTGTGAGTGGATGTGCACGTCTGCAGGTTATGAAACCAGAAAGGAAACCTGGGCAGAAGATGTGAGGGGTAGCAGGACACAGGTGGCAAGCATGTGGAAAGGACGTTGTGGGAGGAACTGGGGGGTAAGGGAGAAGCGATGTGCGGTGGTGGGGTGGTGGTGAGCAATCAACAAAAACAGATTTTGTTTGAAAATGACATAATTAAAATGAAAAAAATCTCCAAATGGAGGCAAAATAACACTCTCTATTAGAGTTCTGTCAAGAGTATATGTGACATATGCCAGAGGCTAGCCCAGTGTGTGCCTTGTATTATCATTTATGAGGACAACAGAGGCCCAGGGTTTCTAAGCAGCTTGGATGTGATCACTGAGCCAGGACACAGCAGAGCAAGGACATAGACCTAGGTATGCTGATTTCAGAAGCCAACCATCCTCTTTCCTTCAGATTAGAGCAGGCAAATTTCAGGACACCATGAAAATGCAAATTCATATCTCAGAACCAAGTTCTCAGCCCCCATATTTCCACATCATTTTGCTAAGTCATCCACATATCCATGAGTTCAACTGGCCTTTTCAAGTGGGTGATCAGATGCTATGATTCCCTAGAGGAATTTTTTTTAGTCCTTGAATTTGGGGAGTTTGTTTTCTTGCTGACTGAAATTGATTTCTGAACCAAGAGGAGCATGTCCCTAGCCATTAGGTTCACTTGTATGAAGTGAAGAGGATAAACTAGTATGCTGATAATTAACTATGTCAATCTGAATCTCTTACACATCACATTCTGAAGCCAGAGCATGAATGCTGACCACCTTGTAGGGATTTCTTCTATGGATCCCTTGGACGCATGTACTGAGACCCCCAGTGGTGAGGGACACAAGGTTCTCACCACAGCAAACTGATTCACGGATGAACAGTGCATTTGGTAGGCAGTGAATGTTAGGGAACTACGGACTCCGAACCCTGTATCACTCATTCATTTTATTAAATAATGGGTCCATCTTTGGTGAATAAAAGAACTGGGGAGAGTGAATGGTGAGGAAGGTTGAGAAACACTGCTTTGTCTCCAACAAATCTTCAGTTGCATGGTGGGGTTCATGGAACCCAGCCACGGCCTTTGTGTCTGTTGCCAGAGGCTTCATGTTGGGAAATGATGTGACTCGTCCGTTAACAGTGTGGGAGGGAGGTGGGATCTAGTGTGTGTGTCCAGGCTTGTGCCTGGGCAGAAGAGTAACCTGGAAGAAAGAAAGACAACTTGGTAGATCCACCTCTGCCCTAGGGGGCAGAGACTTGGTTCTGCTATTGGAGACTGTGTGGCTTTGCTCCACAGCTTGCCTTATTGGAGCGTTAGCATCCACATCTGCATCTATCTCTCAGGACTGTAGAAAGAATGAGTGAGATGAGACTCATTAAGGGAATGGATGGGGATTCATGCAGCTATAATCCAGTGTTTTTAGATGATGATTCCAGTAGCGCAGGATGAAGTCAGACACACGATAGTGTCAGGCCCCCAATTTCCCATAGAACCATGTACACAGCCCTTTCTGGTTGTTTCTTTTTGGTCCTGCAGAAAGGGGTGAGTAGAAGTTTGGGAAATGGTCTCTCCAGATCGAGGGATCCAGTTGTTTCAGGTTCTTTGTTCTCCTAGCACTAGCTATTTACTTTGACTTAGTGACAGTTATTCACTATTACTTTGTTACATGGCACCTTGTGAATCATTAACTGCAAGGGTTGTGTTCTTGAGCACTAAAGATGCCCAGTCATTGTTCTTAGGACTCTACCTGTCATGAGGGTCTAAGTCTGCAATCTCAGGGAGCAAAGATATTCCATCCTACAGGAGCAGTACAATAATGCTGACCAATGAAGTAAGTATTCCTTCACGTGGACGCATGTGCACCTGGAAACATCATGTGTGTAACACCAATTTGTTTGCATCCAGACATTAGCCTGAGCCACTCTGAGGGATCTGCCTTCCCTCTAACTGGTGATGCTCATCCTGACCCAGGAGCACCAGGAACAACTGGGGAGAGGTGAAAGGAGGCTAATAGAAGAGATGTTATGACGAGGAACTGGTTCGTGAGATTATCACAGCTGGGCAGTCCCACTCTCTCACATCTGGATAACTAGGGAGATCAATGACACTATTTCATCCAAGTCAGAAGGCCCGAGAACCAGGGGAGCAGTTGGTGCATACTGCACATTCTAGTGTTGAAGCAAGAGAGTAGGGTGGAGAGTGGCATCTGGAAAGCCTAAAGCAGAAGCTTCAGAATGATAAGCTGAGGTAGGGACTGGCAACCACCAGTTCATGCTATTGCCAGGGATGCAGGGGCACACCAGAGTAGACAAAAGGAATGTGTGGGTTGTCATGATACTAAAATACATGCTTCTGAGTGGAGATTTAAGACACCAAGGAGACATGGAATGATGCGCAAAGTTGTAGGTAGCATTTCATGTAGCAGATCATATGCAGAAAAGCCTACTCAAATGAAACAAAAAGCTCTCATTAGGGATGTAGGGACCTTAGAGCCCACCCCTACTCTATCTAGACCCCTACAAAGAAGCAAGCAAGCCAGTGATATTGGTGGATTCTTCCTTGTGTTTTCCTCCTGATCATCCCTTGATGGATTGGATGGGACCTGCCAATACTGGGTGAAGATGGATTGTCCTTGCCTAGTTCACTTATTTAAATTCAAATCTCACCCTGGAGTATGGTCACAGACACACATATCTGAAAATAACCTTAAATCAGGGCACACCGTGGCCAGTCCAACTGACAAGAACACCAGCCACCATAATATTTCAGAGTTCACATCCCTTTTGGTTTTCAGTGTGTGTAAAAATCACTTGGAGGGACTGGAGAGCTGGCTCAGTAGTTAAGAGCACTGGCTGCTCTTCCAGAGAACCCAAATTTGATTTCTAGCACCTCTAAAGCAGCTCATAACCACCTGTAACTCCAGTTCCAGGGGTTCCAATACCTTCTTTTGGCCCCCACGGCCAGTAGACATGTGTGTGGTGCCACAGACATGCATGCAGGAAAACACTCATACACATAAAAATGTATTAAAAATATATGACTATAAATCATCTGGATAGAATGTTCCAGAAACAAGTGCAAGATCCTAGATACAGGAGTGCTAGACAGAAAAGTCTGGCTTCAGAATTTGATTTTTAGGGGATTCAGCTTCACATAGTTAATTATCAGTAGTCTAGCCCACCTCTTCATCTCACACAAGGAAAGTTAATGGCTAGGGATATGCTCCTCTTGGTTCAGAGATCAGTTTTAGTCAGCAACAAAGCAAAAGTCCCAAACTCAGGAACTCAAAGAATTCCAATCAAGGCAGATGGAAACAGTCCCAAGCTTTTCATTTGAGCATTTCCGGCCGTTGGCAAGGGAATTCATTAACTAATACCACACAGCTGGCACAGGAAGGCACTGACTAGTCCGAGTTACCTGGCTGCTTATGCAATTCCTCCTAGTAAGTTTTCTGTTTTGTTTAGAGTCGTTGAGGAGAACGGGCTCCACTGAAGTCAGTCCCGTCTCTCAGTGAGTGGTTGATTCGCACATAACTCCCAAAGTTCACAAGTTTATACTTTTCATTTTCCCTCCCCCCCCCCCCCCCCCGCCCCCTCCCGCCACCGGGCTCTGGCACAGCTTCTCAGAGTAGCTGTAGGGATTCCTTCATTGCCCTGTGTGTTCAATTTTAATCTGAATTGTGCTTAGTAGACACTTAGCCTATCCCGGTGAGACCGGGCTGTGATAGCTGGCTCACTCAGTGTAGCCAAAAGCAGTGTAACTTCCTGGGGAAGAGGAGTTGTTAGTTAACTGCTTGAGAATACCTACTCCCTGGTGTAGCCAGGTTCACCTACCCTCGGCACCTTTCTTACATCTTTAATTGAAACCCAAAAAGGTCCGTTGCTCTGAACGATGAATTCAGACGACTGCCTTATTATTAGCACACACCACCTTTGCAGTCAAATGATTTGCACTGTTAATTAAATGCAAATGATGTTGAAGGATGATTAGCCCACGTGGTGTGTGAGCACCGGGTTTAATCAGCAGCGGTATTCATCCAATTTTCTCTCTGCTTCACACTGGGCACCTGATCAGTCAGGCTTCCTTGCTGCAGGAGGGCTGGACTTCAACCCTCACACGGGTTTTAGATGGGAAGAAAATAAGCATTCATTGTTTGAGGATGCTTGTCAAGTTTTATTTTTAACTGATATACGGAGACAAAATCAGCCATATGAATGAGGTTGCGATACATGTATATATTGTATAATGTTAAAAACAGGTTAAGCTTATGTAGCTTAAATGTGCCATTTCTTTATGGCAGAAGTTCTTAAAATATTTTTCTGCTTCTTGGAATATTACTAATTATCACTAGTTAGTACCACAGTGGTGAGCTCTGGCACCTCAGGGGCTTCTTGTTCTTGTCTATCTGTAACTTGGTGTTTCTTTATCACCCTTCCTCCTACCACCCCACACTTTTCTCAGCCTCTGGTTACCCCCATTCTATGTGATCAACTTTATTAGACTGGTCATAGGAGTGAGATCTCCTGGAACCCCCTTTCTGCGGCTGTCTTATTCCATCTCACACAATCATGCCCATCCCTCTCCTTGTTGCTGCAAATGATAGGAATTCATTCATTTGTTACATGGTTTAATAGTAGTCCAGTGTGGAGATGTACCATATTTTCTTCATCCATTCATCAGCTGATGGCCACGTGGGTTATTTTAACCTCTTGACTTACGAGTCTTTAACTTGAGGATTCAGGATTCAAACAAACAAACAAAAAAACTTAAGGTAAACAGAACTGGGTTCATGCACAACCATTTCCCAGCAGTAAGGGAAGAATGCTTTTTCCTGAGAATGACATTACGGATAGGGCTATGACATTTGTCAGCATAGTGGACACGGGTGACCTGCTTTTGTTTGAGTTCACAGCTTAGCAACCAGGTCAAGTGTTTAGATTTACCTGCTACATCCAGCATGGCTCCAGGGGCAGACCTGACTGAACAGATAAGGGAATGAAGAAAAGGCAAACAAAGACAGAGACAAATCTGGGATTGGGTAGTCTGGGCTCTCACATGGAGAAGCCACGGCACCCCAGAAGCTCAGTGTTCGTTATATCACTGTTGAACAGAGAGGCAGGTTATTGTGTGCAGCTGGACAAAGAGGTGAGGTTATTACATACAGATAAACAAGCGGGCAGGTTTATGGTATACCTCAGAATCTAGGAGGCAGATTTGTCTCTGGAGGGGAACAGCTTCAGGCCATAATATCCAGGGTGGAGCAGGCTATCTTGAACATATTCTGCACATACAGTTAACACTCGAACTTGGTCCCCAAGGAAGGCTTTGCTGTGATCGCGTACTCACCCCAGGGGGAGGTCTTTGCCTTTTCTCCATGGCTCAGAGGCATTTTTGGCCCTTGGCATGACCAGCTCATGTTGACAGCCCTCATTCACTCAGGACTTTACTCACTCAGGGTTTTCTCTGCCCCCTGAATTCATCTATTGTATAAGATTCTCTCTGAACGTTAACACTGCTAGCTAGCTCTGCAAAACCTCATGGGTTAGGTTCTATTTGGGATGCCTCGCATGTGTTTATTTTCACTTAACTCTTATAACATTTCATCATCCCCCAATGAAACTATTTGCTGGGTGACTTAGTTAACTTCTTCTAAAAGGAAGAAATCACAAATATCTCCTTCTGATGGATGCCTGAGTAGCTTGTGACAAGCTTTCTCATCAGACTTTCTTGGACTTCTAGCCCACAAATAATGAAATAGAGACTTATTATTAATTATGAAAGCTTGGGCTTAGCTTAGACTTTTTGCTAACTAGTTCATATATGTTAACCTGTTTCTATTCATCTACATCCTATATGTGGCTCGGTTACTTCTGCTTTGTACTGTATGTCCGACTTCTTCAGAGTCTTACTGGCATCTCTCTGGCATAATTCACACACCTAGATTCCTTCCACTCTTCCCCTCTCTCCCCAGAAATCCCACCTATTTCTCCTGCCTAGCTATTGGCCATTCAACTCTTTATTACACCAATCAGAAGGCGCCTCAGGCAGAGACACATCTTTACAGTGTACACAAATACCCCTCAACAGTAGTTTGTGAAGAGATCAAACCATGTCCTGCTTCAAGTTACTCCATATTGCATAGCGGCATCCTTTTATTGTATGCCTTGTCCTTACTGACTTTAAACAATGCAACCCCCTCATGGGTCACATGAGAAAAGGGACACCTAACACTGGACTGCAGTGGCACTCACTGGCCCATCATCTGGCTGTGCCTCATATGCTTCTTGGGATATATAGGTGATGAGCTTCCAACTCAGTCCCCAAGACTTCAGCCGAGTGAGGTCTCCCAGCTTGACTTGGCTCCCTCAGTCCGGACCCATTGCACCTTGAATCAACTCTGTGCTTTGGCAGCCAAGAACGTTCAGTGATTGGGTTTGACACATGTACACTCTAGCTAACCCCCTGCAACGACTCTCTTTGCCCCTGTCTCATGCCTCTGTCCCTGCTTTCACTAGGTTCCTTTGAACTTTGCATCCCATTTAACTGTCTCTTGGCCATTCTGTAATTTTTATATCCTTGTTTGATGAGACTTGATATTAAATCATGAAGATTGGAATGGAGTAAAAGAATCTGTTTGCTAATGGTGAGCAGCACCAGGGAAATCGATAATACTTGATGACTTAGACCCGGGGAAATCCAAAGTGCTTGTAAGTTTATTATTCAGTAAACAGTTAACGTGGAAAGATGCAAATGTAACCATTGGTATTAATTACTTTTCTTCCTGCCTTGACCAAATACCCACTAAGGAGCGACTTTGGGGAGGGAGGATTTGTTTTGGCTGGTAACATTAGGGCATAGTCTAACAGGGTTGGGGAGGTATGGTGACAGGTGTTGTGTTGGGTTGGGTTGGCAGGAGCAGGAGGCTGCTTGCTCACTTCTCTATGGACCAGGCAGTGGAGAGGGCAGGAAGCAGGGCTGAGCCTGCAGCCCAGCACAACCTCCGGCTCCAGCTGGGATCCATCTCTCAAAGGTTCTACAGTCACCTGTAACAATGCTACCAGAAAGGGACCACGTATTCTCAAACACATGAGCCTGCAGGGCGGGGCCATATCACACGCAAACTAGAATATCACTCATGGCATGGACACAGCTTGCACTGTGTGTTTACTACGTGACCTTCCTGTGATCTGGTACTAGATGGACAGAAAGAACTGTACAGCCTGATACTCTAGACAGTTGCCAGCTACAGAGTTAAAGTCGGCTCTCTGAAGCCCATGCAATGTTTTCGAACTGAAAAGATCTCTGCAGATGAAACATTAGACTTCTGTCCGTGGACAAACTCTTCATCCCACTGTCCTCAGACTGAGGGATAAGGGATTAAAAGAAAACAAAACCCCTCTAATATCAGTATTTCAAACATGGGGCATATTCTGGCAAACCTTTTGATGAAATCCCTAACAGCCTTTGAGGCCACTGGCTGAAGAATTGTGAGCAGTCTTGAGTGGGAAACCTTGCTCCCTATTGACCACATCATCTTTTCTTCTTGAAAAGACAATTCTGGTGGCTTCACAATGAAACCAGTGCCTACTGGTGTCAGTGGCAGATGATGAAAAGGGAGTCATTCATACACAAGTGGGAACTGGAATGTCAGCTTGTGCTCCAGAGCATCTGGGGTTCAATTCCCTTCCTCCCAAGTCTAGGGCTCTAGTTTCCTCTCCAGGATGTCAACAGCAGGAGGTGATGGGTTACCATGGAGAGTAGACTTTTAAAATGTGCTTGCCCCAATGGCTCTGTTTAGCTAACTTGTTTCTTTTAGACATGGGCAATAAAGAGGGAATAATAGCTGGGATGATCTTGTGTTGACTTGAGCAGGGAAAGATAGATTTTTTATTTCTTTAGTGGTTTTTGTGTGTGTGTGTGTGTGTGTGCATGTGTGTGTGTGCATGCCTGAGAGAGAGAAAGAGAGAGAGAGACAAAGACAGAAAGAGAGAGACACAGAGAGAGGCAGAGACAGAGAGATAGAGAGAGATCACCATGACTGTTATTTATTCCAGGGACTTTGGACACTGATGCCCACCCACATGAGGCAAGGAATTGTAGATCAGTTCATTTTCCTGAATCACAAAACATATATCCCAATGGAGCGTGAGAATCTCAGTGTTGTATGGATCCTCTGTAGGATCCCCTCAGGCCTGTTTGTATTTAGTGATTGAGTTGGGCTCAGAGTGAATGGGTCCTGCTGTCCTTACAACAGTAAATAGTATAGGTTTTCTGAAGTTAGAAACATACATACGTTGCAAGCCAAACCAGTCCCTGTGAGGCCAGCTCTGTGTATCCACAGAACTCAGAGAAGACTCACAAGTTGTCTTCTTGATGGTTTTCTAAAGTAGGTGTGAAACACTTGCACAGATAAAGCCAAATCTTTCCGTTCCTCTAACTGATCCGTCACCTGAACTTGAACCTTCACTGAAGTACTTGAAAGCTTTGATGAAAACATCTTTCCCGTCTCAAAATAGAAATGCAAATTTTTGAAAGCCCTGACGGTTTTTAAATGAAAATTTCTGGAATGTCAAAGTGAATTATCACCGTTGGAGGCATCTGTACGCTTATATAGCAATGTGAAGTTTCCCCGGCTCTCTTAGAAGCCAAAAATCTCTTTAAAATTAGACTTGTACTCATGGTTATTGGTTTAGCATAGAGAAAACACTTTGAATTTCTGGAAAGAGCCTTTGAAATTTCAAAGTGTTCTCCTTATGGCCCATATACAAGAACACTCTGCACTTAGGGGCATGTTTGTGTTCCTTTATATCGCTCTCATCCTGATTTTAAAAATAAATCAGAAAAAGTGAATTAGCACCTATGATTTCCTTAACACCTGGGACTTCACAATTTTGTGAATACTTATATCTTACTTTAGGATTTATTCTGGGTGGGAAACAGTCTTTTTGTCTAATAAAGGAGCTTGATTAAGATAAACTAGCTCTGGTCACTTGAACAGTGCCTTGTGGGAACTGGGGATGCAGCTCAGCTGGTACACTTCTTGCCTAATGTGCACAAAGCCCTGGGTTTGAGCCCCAGGACCACGTAAAACCAAACATGGTGGTGCACACCAGTAACTGCAGTGCAGTAAATGCTGTCTGAAAAACCAACCAACACACAGCAAAATAAAACAAAAACAGGACAAATTCCATTTTGAGGAACGAAGGACGGCGAATATGGAAAGTGTTGGTCGTCAGTAGAGTTTTCTTTTGCCTCTTATTATTTGCTAAATAAAAATTACTAAAGGCTGTTGTTTTGGATCAAGCCCCTGTACAGGCTAGAAATCGAAATGGAGTCACTCCTGCTTTAGACAACAAAGTGAAATCCTTCCCTTATCTTTATTTTGGATCCTGCCCTCTTGTACTGTGAGACAATACATTTCTGTTGTTTAAGACATCCGGTGTGTGGTACTTTGTTATGGCGGACCTAAGGAAGAAATGCAAAGACCTAGGGAGGTCGTTTGATCACAAGACTCAAGGAAGGCTGTGGATGATGAACCTTGAGCATGCTGGTCTAGGTGAAGGAGACAGATAGGTGAAGCATCCCTGAAAACAGTACTTGAGTGATATGACCTCCAGAGAAGGCCAGTGAGCCAGAACCGCTCCAGCAATGCTGTTACTGTGAATAAAGGTGACATAATCCCCTTTTCACCTGGTTGCCGAGTAGGATGGGTATTTTGTGAATTGCTCCATCACTACCCGTGGGTTTGCGGAGCCTGGGGCCACGTAAACAAGTCCACTCCCTGTCCTATGTGTCATGGGAGTTTAATTCTTCTTCACAGTTCAATGGAAAATAACAGTTGTACAGGCATTTTGAATTCCCCCTCACCCCACTGGGGTGTTGGGCTGGCTTCCTTCTTATCTTGGAAATAAAGAGGAGGAACCAGATTCACAACGAAAACCATACAGCCTGGCCTTTCTCCTTCAGCAAACATTTCTCAAGAACCTTCTCTGTCCCGGGCTGGGCTGGTTAGGTGCTGCAGCTGATGCGTGGCTGCCGGAACACACAATCCTTTAGAGTTATTGTTTATGGAGCAAGCTTAGGCCTGTGCTGCAAAGTCAAGATGCTCACATTCACAGAGCGGGGAAAGATAATGTTTCAGTAACTTAAGTGGCAGCAGGCTGCAGGGACAACCGTGAATTCAGGGAATGGGAGAAACTTGGGGGTCTGGAAAGACAAAGTCCTCCTGCACCGCCCCCCAAATCCCTACTGCTAGTTTTGTGTTTGTTAGCCCCAGCTCTTCCACCCACACATTGATATTGTTAGCTGTTCTGAGCTTTGATTAGCAATGACTTCGTTATTTTTGCTAATTCTTCCTAAGCCTTAGCCCCAAGCCTGGAGGGGAGCAAATCCTTCTTCCGTGTTTTTCATTTGAAAAGTTAAGTTCCCCCATTTGTTCCTAGATTGTTCTTTCTTCCTAACATGAAGAAAATTAATGTTTGGAAGTGTTTCTCTGCTCAGCAGCTATTTATCTTGAAACAAAGGCCAACTTTTCAGAACGTGTTGCAATATGTATACTTGCAGGCATAGAGAATGGAGCCCTGAAGAATCTTGTAGATACTTGTATGGTTCATGAAATCCCGATAGTATTACCTCATATTCCAAGAGAGCCTGAAGGAGCCAAGTCTCAGTGGAGAGCCAGTCAGGTAGGTGGGATGCAAGTGTGCAACATTAGCTTCTACAGAGAGCTCTGCTATCCTGTTGAGAGCCATCAAGGGATACTCAGAAGTCACCAGGAGGCCCTACTGTCTCTGGAGACATCGAGAAGGTGTCAGCAGTGGAATCCACACTCCTCCTTAGGCCTTGCTTTCCCCTGGACTGCTGTTTCCCGAGGTTGCTGTCTTCCCCACTTTGCTGTACCCTGCCTCACCTCACCCTTCTCTTCTCTCCTCCCATCTTGCATTTTCCAGCAACACACCATAGCAGTCTTAAGGAGTGGCTTAATTTAGCCCTTTTGCTGAAGAACTCCAGACTCCTAATCTTAACTTTATATTTGGAAATTAGAGAATTACAGAGTGTCAGACTGGATGGAACCTCAGACTGATGAGTTAAACTTTCGTATGAGGACAGCAGTTCACTACTCACTTGATATATGAAAGTGATCTGTAAAGACAATGGAAACTGAAGAACTGCTAGGCAGGAGAAAGGACACAGTCAAGTTTAACTACGTTCACTAGCCGTAGATGGTCTGTACATACATCCAGCCCTGAACTAGGCATGGATATAACTAAGTCTCTATTCCTGTCGCCGAGGCCCTGCCTATCTAGCAGGGAAGAAGAATGTTCAAGCAATCAAAATATAATGTAGCAGACATCATAGAGTTTACCCAAGATGTAAGGGGGTCCCCCGTGGGTAAAGGGGAGCTGCAAACAGGGAAGAATTAAGAAAAGAGCTGGTGTTGACACTATGACACATGAGCCAGCAGTTCTTGGCAAATTGAGAGAGATGGTTCAGGTAGGGAAGAGCAAAGGCCAGTACTTCTGGTTACAGTAAATGTTAACATGTCCAGCCAAGGGGAAAGGGAGCAGGGAGGGAGAGAGAGAGAGTCTGTATGGTGGGCATGAGGGAATTATGGAGGCAGGACAGGAAATATGCACCTGATAGATCAAAGGTGGCCTTGTGTGGAGGCTGGAGTTCCTACACACAATGGGCAGGAATTAGGGAGCCCTAAGGTCAAGTTTGTGTATTAGAAAGACTCTGCTGGAGGAGAACGGGAACTTGCTGAGCTTGGAGACAAGAACAAAGCTGGAGAAGTTCACTTTCGCCCCAGAGACCCAGGTGTGAGAGGTGTGACCTCTCTGGCTCGGAAGCTTTGATGGCAGGAGTGATTTGTAACCTCCCCTGCTACTGTGATGCCCCTGGGGGTGCACTCTGCTTGTTTCAAGATTGCCTGAACTAAGCCAGCCTCCTTTGCTCACCATGTATCTGTCCAGCTTTCACCCTCAGAGGAAACAGGTTAGTTATTGGAATTGTCGCTGACTCTGAGGATACAGTTTCTAATGAGATACTGCAACATCTAATTTTAGATATAAAGGGATTCACAAGCTAGCAGGCAGGGGTAGAACACATAAATGAATCTCACACATTAGATGGCAGAGAACAATGAAGGCACGGGCCAAAAATAAACACACAAAAAAGTGGTTTGCAATTTATAATTGAGGGAACTGTGAAACTCCAAAGAAGGGCTATTTTAACAAGCTTGATGTCCAAGAGAACTTTAGGTCAAGGCTTAAGCTGTCTAAAGGAGGTCAAATATGCTCCAGCTGGCTTTACAGAAGATCTCTGAACCCCAGTGATGCCCTGGGCTCTATTCTCACTCTCTGCTGCAGACACCCAGACTGATCATAGCCACTCTCTCTGCTTGGAGCCACTCTTGAATCCTCACTCGTTGCTCCCCACACAGCCTCAGTTTGTTTAGGAAGAAGATAGAAAGTCCAGCTTAGCTGTTCCTGTGTTCTCCAGTGCAGCCCCTGCTGCCAATTCAGGTTTCCAGATGGTTTGACTTACCAGGATATAAGTAGGTCACCTGACTGGCCCAAGCCCACACAGTGAGCAATGGATACAGCCAAAACATAATCCCAACATTGTTATTATTATTACTTTAAGTTGCAGAGTTTCCAGGATACTAATCGTTTTCACCAAAGACTTGTACAAGGATCCTGGATGCAAGAGCTTTACATCTGGCTCAGAGAATCTGTCTGAATACATTTCCCTAGTAGGGAAGGGAAATAGGAAGACCTGTCCCACCTCTAGTGGAAAGGCCACTTCGCAGGTGACTTGAAGCTTCCCAGTTGTAGACTTTCCAGTGCAGCTTGATTTGGGGTTAGGATCTTTTCTGAGGTGTGACCTTGTCCAGTTAAATGATCACCTCTCCTCCCATCCCATCTCTCATCCTTACTCCCCTTGTCACAGAGCAATTTCAAATCCATAAGCAAACTATTTCAATGTTAGGGGGTTTCTGGATAGAAATGTATCATTATGGATGAAATCTTGGAGGCTTGTATGAGGTTGAGGTCAGCAAACACATAGAAAATTAAGAAGCATATTCTTTTTTTTTAAAATTTATTTTATTTTATTCTACAATATAGTTCAACTTCACATATCAGCCATAGACTCCCCCATTCTCCCTCCTCCCGCCCCGGCCCCTCCCCCCCGGCCCACCCCCCATTTCCATCTCCTCCAGGGCAAAGACTCCCCCGAGGGTTGTGAACCAATGGCTGAGGGGCCCCCAACTGGATCAAGTCCTCTGAATGGGTGAGACAGTAGATTGGCTTGATCTGTTTAGGAGGCATCCAGGCAGTTGGACCAGGTCCTGTGCTCAGTGCATGAATTGGCTGTTTGAAACCTGGGGCTTAGTAGAGACCCTTGGCTCAGCCTGGGAGGAGGGGACTGGACCTGCCTGGGCTGAGTCCACCAAGAAGCATATTCTTATTTGTGATTCTACCTTCAGGTGAATCATTTCAAGAGAACACATTCATATTTGGTTCTTTAAACCTTTGATTTTGCATCTCTCAAAGCCATAGACCCATATCTTTAAATGAAGAGTAATGTAGGAATGAATTGCATCTTGCTTTCACAAAAGCTTGGTTTGATCCAAAGCTATCTACTCTGCCTCCTCCACCATCCCCTTTTGTGGGGGCCTCTGCAGGTGTGACGGTTGGCACTGAAATGATCTGCTAAGAGGTGAAGGCGAAAACTCGGTTCACCTTGACTTAGTCAGACTGGATCAAACTTTGGGAGTCTGATGCTGGATGGTTTATTGCCAGCACGTTTAAACACAGTACAGTTTATGAAAAAGCTTCCAGACAGCAATCATTCCAATTCCAGGTGCACAAAAAAGCTTAAGATGTGACGACACAGAAAATCCTTTGCAAAGTACATGTGACCATGAAGGTGGGTTCTATAGCTAAAAGGGGCTAGAATCTAGTGTGGTCTCTGACTGAGATAGTGTAGAAGTCAGCAGGCTATAAAGTATGTGTGACATCTCCCCCAAGGATGGGTTTTATTAACTGAAAGCTAAAGATGAATGTCTAGGGAGAGAGAGTCCAGAATAAACATTCTGGGGACTTGGGTGAGGGCTTCCTCTACAAAAGGTCAGCAAAAGGTTGTAAAAGGTCACCAGGTCCTCCACAACACCCACTCCCAGCTTTCTAGGTGGAATTCAGGTATTTTATTTCCTTCATTGAGGAGATGCCCCTGAGCATTCAACATCCTGGGTTCCCTAGTGCTTCTCTTGTGAATACA
>CABHPR010122055.1:0-26520 GCA_902168415.1 Peromyscus melanophrys | reverse complement strand
GTGTGTGTGTGTGTGTGTGTGTGTGTGTGTGTGTGTGTGTGTGTGTGTGGTGTTCCTCAGGGCTATCCACCATTGTTTTTTAGACAGGGTTTCTAACTGACCTGGAAATCACAAGTAGGCTAGCTGGCCTGGCAAGGGTGCCACCAGGATGCACCTATGTCCACCTCCTCAGGGCTGGGTTACGGTCACATAGCACACCTGGCTTTTCAGTACATGGGTTCTGGGGTTGAGCTCAGGCCCTGCACTTTACCAGCTGCACTATTCCCCAAGCCCTCGGTGCTAGGCTGTCCAGGATGCCCCCGCTCCTCCCATTTTCTGTTACTTTGGCTGATTGAAGGGATGGCTGCAATCCAGTAAGCCCAGCAGGTGACCAAAAGTCACGATGATTCCTTCTTTAATTGGGAAGTCCTATAAAACCACATCAACAGATGGAATCCAGAAACTTTCAATCCTTGGAACACGTCACCAAATCACTAAAAGCCTTGTTCATTAGAAAAAAAAAAGTCAATTCCTCAAGTTTTTCAGTGCCATCACTGTACTCAAAGGTGCCTAGGTCACTCCGCCCAGAGTGAGGCTTCATCAAACCCCTGTGGTGAGAGAACCCCTCTCTGCTTGCATTTACCCCTTGATGCGTTGTGGTTTCTCTTGTAAATAGTTCATTTGTCCTAGCCTTGATGTGGGCTCTCTGAGGTCAAGGGTCACCACTTCCCATAGATCAACTGTGCTGCTTGCAAGAGACCATCACATGGAGCTTGTTGACAGTTGACTTCCCTAGAGGAGCGGCTGGAGAGGGTGAGTGAACCTCACCTGAGATTCCAGTGACTCCTCCCAGTCACTTGTATGTAATTCTGCCCGAGTTGCCTATGGCCTTGGAGTCTCAGGAGGTGCTCCAGTATCTAGGCTGGAGAAGGCTAACTGAGGACTCCATCGATGTGGCTGTGGGGAGGCCATCACCCATGCTGGGCGAAGACTTTCCACCGTGGTAGTCACCCTTGCTGGTGTAAGCAACCCCTCACCCTGTGTGCTATAAGTAAGCCCAGTAAGCTCTCTGATTCCCCAGGGTGAAGTTCAGTGGAATCATACTCCAGTTTGTCATTGAGACCTTATGAGCAGATCATATTTTGATTTGTCACTGGGACTTTGTAAGCAAGGATTAGACATTGTTTACAGCTCTTCAGGAAAGCAATTCTCACAAGGAGCTTGTCCGGGTCATCTTGGATGGCTGTCTTAATTCATTCTGGATACTGTAACAAATGCCCTAGGCTGGCTTACAAACAGAGAAATATATTGCTCACAGTTCTGGAAGTTCAAGGTCAAGACTCTCATAGAATCCTTGCCATGTTCTCACCTGGCGGAAAGGGTGAACTTCTCTGGGGCGTCTTTTGTTGGAGTTGCTGTTGTCTAGGCCAGGCTGCCTTTGAATTCCCTGTGTAATCTAAGAAAATCTTGAATTTTGGGTCCTCCTGGCTCCATCTTCCACATGCTAGATTACAGGCACCTGTTGCCACACCCAGCTTATCAGATAGGCACTCTACCAACTGGTTCACATCCACAACCCCCAAGGTGTCATTTACAAGGATACAGATGCCACCCATGCAGGTCCCACCCCCATAGGCTAATTGCCTCACAAAGGTCCGTCTTCTAGAACTATCTATCACCTTGTGGGTGAAGATCAGCATGGGAGTTGGGGACAATAAAACCATCCCTATCACAGCGGCGTTCCAAACACACAGTGCGTGGGCTCAGCCGGCTGCTTCTTGTCTTCTAGAGGGAGCAATCGCAAGCTCTCCTGGTTCAGGGAATCTGCTGAGTCCATCAGAGTAGCCCCAAGTTCCTTCAATAATCGGAAACGAATGGCCTGACACACTGGTGACTCGGTGGTGTTCTTTTGGACTGAAAAGAACATGACGTTGTTTGAAACCTACTTGTTAAACTCAATGCACTTAACTCATCAAACTCAAGTCTCTACAACTCTAACCACCTCATCTGAGCTTGGGGATAAGAATTGCTATCCTAACCAGAGAGAGAACAACACATTTCTTTGCATAATGAAGGTGAGAAAGAACCCTCACTGCAAGGGGGCTGCGAGGACTTGGATTTTTAAAGCAAGAAGAGGTGATATTCTGATTTGGTTTTTCTCCACCATTAAGGGTCCTAGCCCTCAAAATCTCCAACCCATTGTTCCCTGCCCCTCACTCCTTCCTTACCCTTATTCCATCTATTCCTCTCTATCCTATTTTGCTAGAAGCAGAACTCAGTATCTTCCTTCATTATCTTGGTTTAAGGCCTTTAGCTTCCCCACTAGATACAACTGAGAACCACGCATGCTGGGAACCAGGACTTTAGCTGGATAATTGAATGGTTATGAATGCACAGATCAGGTGCCTTAGAAAGGTGGTTTACTTTATCTCAGGACACCACAAGGTCATAAGGCCTGAAACCCACACATCTCAAGCTCTGACCATTTCCCAGGGGAACCTGGGACAGGCAGCCACGGGTTGGTTAGCAACAAGAGAAGGGATTGGCTTGAAGATTTACAAAGACAGAATGATGGCTGAGGCTTGGTATTCCAGTGATATGACACAATGAGAAAGCTGAACTTGAAAGTGAAGGGCAATATGTGAGGAGCAGAGTTTAGATTCTCAAAACTCATGAAAAAGCTGGGCAGGCCTGGTGACTGCCTGTGGTCCCAACACTCAGGAGGCAGAGACTGGGCACCTTCAGGTCAGGCTGACGTGCTAAGCTGGCAGGAATCAGTGAGCTCCAGTTTCAGTGAAAGACTCTGCCTTAATAAGTGGAATGCAGTCGAGGAAGACACCCAACATCAACTTCCAGTCCCCAAATGCACATGCGCACATACACACTTACCACATACGTGCACATACAAACAAGAGAAGAAAGAAAAGGGGACCACCACTACTACTTGCATGTACCCTCTGCCTGTACAATGCCTCCTTGGTTTCAAGGACCCTCTGTGTAGTCTTCCCAGAACCCAAGTCTTAGGTGGGTACCCCCGCTCAGCAGCTGCCACAGAGTCCTATACCACTGCCAAGTCCAGTACAGAACACACAATATACCAATTGTCTTGCAGAACCAGAGATCCAAGGAGACAGGAGCTCTGGTTTTATCCCCAGTCCTGGGTTTGTGGGATGAATGAATTCGTATGAGTCTGCATAAGCCTTTGTTTTTGTAGGAGTCTTTGTATCTCTGTTGATTCTGGCAGTTTGTGTTCCATAGCTTCCAAGGGACATCCCGCAAAAGGAGGGGAGGAGGCTGAAACCTAGTCACATCCTCGTCACTAAGCCTTTTTCTTTTTCTGGCTGGATCCTCCGCTCAGAGGAAGAGGAGCCTTTTCCTGCCTTGCACAATAGCACCATATGGGCTTGCAGCAGGCCAACTCCATGTGCTGAACAGCAGCCTTCCAATGGAGGTGGGGGTTCTCTGCTTTCCTAGAAAGGCTGGGGCTAAGGGGTTTTCAAACACTGTTTCTTCCAGTCCTTCACCAGCCTCCAAGCCCATACACCAACCCCACTCTCGGGCAAGCCCCCACCTCACTCTTTTCTCCTCTGCTCTTTTTCTTCGTCAGGGTTTGGGATGACGACACCAGCCACCATAGGAGGGAAGATCTTTCTCATCTTCTACGGTCTCATTGGTTGCGCAAGCACCATCCTCTTCTTCAACCTCTTCCTGGAGCGGCTGATCACCGTCATCGCCTACGTCATGAGATCCTGTCACCAGCAGCAGCTGCGGAGACGTGGGGTGGTGACCCAGGACAACATGAAGGCCCCTGAAAAGGGTGAGGCGGATAGCCTAGCTGGCTGGAAGCCCTCTGTGTACTACGTCATGCTGATCCTATGCTTGGCGTCCGTGGCCATCTCTTGCGGAGCCTCGGCTCTGTATGCCACCATGGAAGGGTGGAGCTACTTTGACTCACTCTACTTCTGTTTCGTGGCCTTCAGCACCATTGGCTTTGGGGACCTGGTCAGCAGCCAGAATACTCAGTATGAGAGCCAAGGACTCTACCGATTTGCCAACTTCTTCTTCATCCTCACGGGCGTCTGCTGCATCTACTCCTTGTTCAACGTCATCTCCATCCTGATCAAACAGACTGTGAACTGGATCCTGAGGAAACTGGAGAGTGGGTGCTTTCCACAATGCCAAAGGGGACTCCTGCGGTCCAGGAGGAATGTGGTGATGCCTGGCAACATCCGGAACAGGTGCAACATCTCCATAGAGACGGATGGGGTGATGGAAAGTGACACTGATGGGCGACGTCTCTCGGGGGAGATGATCTCCATGAAGGACACCAACAAGGTCTCGCTGGCCATCCTGCAGAAGCAGTTGTCCGAGATGGCCAATGGTGGACCCCACCAGCCCAATGCATCCTCCAGGGATGATGAGTTCTCAGGGGGTGTGGGAGCCTTTGCAGTAATGAATAACAGGTTGGCAGAGACCAGTGGAGACAGGTAGGAACCAGAAGTAGCTGCTGGACGAAGAGACCCAGGAGCAAGTGGAGGATAAGACACTGGCCTGCCCCCATGAGCTCAGCCTTGTCCCTGGCTGCTGCTATCTGCTTCTCAAGTCCAGCTTTTGAAATTTGATCTTGGCCTCAGGCAACAGTAACCTCTCAAGGTTGGGGACTGGAGCCTCCTTGCCTGCCTTTTATTTAACCCTTGAAATCCAAGTTTCATATTTGGAATTGCTGAGGTCCTCACCATCCTCCAGAGTTTTTTAATTGCCTGAGGGTGATGGGTTTCTCTCCAGCTTTGATTCCCCACTGATGATGGTCCAGCCCTGATGATGAAAAGCCCTGAAGAGCCTAATTCTAGCCTGGAACTGTGGATGGCTGACCTCACCACTTCACCCAGCCCCTCAAGAAAAGGGAATGAACATTCCAGAATGTACCTGGGCCTTCTTTTTGCTGGGCTTCCTTCCAAGCATAGCTATTATTGGCTCCGTAGATGGGGAAAAGCATCTCATCGACTCTTTATACCTGCTTCTCAGTTTGGGAGTCTTTTGTTTACTGTTTCCTTTTGTTTGTTTTGTTTCCTGTTTGGCTGTGTATCTTTGGGATCTTATGTGATAAGAAAACGGATTCATCTTCAAGCCTTTAAGCTGCAGCAGGGTGAAGGCAGTGAGTCGGAGGAGGAGAGCAACTCCCCTTGTAACCGAAGCCCGCAGCTTATGTGTTCTCTCTGAATGGTTACACAAACTTATATTTACCAGGGCTTGGAGCCTGTTGTAAGAGGCAACTGACTATTTATTAGAACTGAAAATTTAATAAATTCTCATTTTGTTAACTAAGAGGCCAAGGGTAATCATTCTGGACAGTGGAAAGGAAGCTGGAGATATGAGCCTCATCTGGGCTAGAGTGGTAGCATTCTAGGTCGCATAATGAAGTGTGGCTTTCTTGTCTCATCCATTGCAGGGCTGACTTCTGGGACTGTACCAAGGCCAGCGATGTGAGCCTCCCCGGCCTTGAGAGCATCCCTCTTAGGAACGGAGGTTGCTGGCCTTCGTAGATACAAGAGAGAGCTTGTAAGGCCCTTCAGGCACTTCACCTCTGTTCCCACCTGGCATGCCTTCAGCTCTACACCATTTTCTCGACTCTTCCCTCAGGCCTTTTACCCTGTGATCTCAGGAAGTTGTGCCACCCTAGAAGCCTGTTGGCCAAGGGAAAAGTGCTGTTCCCAGAAGGCATTGCAACTGACCCAGGATCCTGTGTCAGGAGTCCAGGGTCTCCCCACCAATGATGCTTTCAGGCTTTGTCTAGAAGGTCCGGGGTTCTCTGTGACACGGGAATGAGACCTGGCAACCCTGTTTCTCTTGTGAGCTTCATTCCATGTCGCTTGCCTGAGCTGCGGCAGAGCTCCACGCTTCTAGTCTTTTTACAAGACTAGGGTGGGTACACACAGCACTTCAGAAGCAGTTAGGTGGACCAGTAAAGAAGACAGCTGAAAACCAAACAGTCCAGGGAAGGGCAGAGCAGAGCCTGGAGCTAAGAGGACCCTTGGGTATCATCGCATCCCGCCCCCTCCTGACTTTCACAGAGGAGGCAGCAGATAACTCAGGGAAGGGTTCCTCATCTGAGTCTCAGGCCTGGCTGGATGCAGCTGGGAGAAAGACTTGGGTCTCCTGGGCATGAACGTGGGTCTCTTGGCTTCTCTTCCACCCAGCTGTGAGCTGTTCTCCCAGGCCTCTCTGTAGGCAGGGAGGCTTTTTCTTTTTCTCCCAGCCAGTACCTGCATCTCCCTTAAAGGGAAGCTGCCCAGAGCTGCTACCAAATCTTGGTAGGTACCTGTCACCAGAAAGCCAGCTGCCCCTGAGCTCTGTGCCACCTGGTAGAAGAGCGAGCATAGAGCAGGTCCTTGCTTCTCTGTGTTGGTCTCTAGAGACCATGGCAGTGTGCCTGGAGGCCAATTGTAACCAAGGCTCATCTTCCAAGAGGGTCAACTTCAAAAGAGGATGCTTACCGAGTTGTTCTATCACAACACATGGAATCCCATGAATGGGGTCCAACATTGGTGTAAATTTTTCAGCTGTGTTTGTTTACTTGTTGAGACAGGGTCTCACTATGTGGCCTTGAACTCATGATCTTCCAGTCTCGGCCTCTCAGATACCGGGATTACAGGAGTGAGCTGCCACCATGCCTAAGTCAGATAAAGTTTTAGAAAATTGAACTTGGGCTTCCTAAAAATCCCCTTTGGGTCTCAGAGAATGAGCTTGTTTTCCCTGGGCTGAGAGTTCCTAATGGGAACATTGGAGAGTCAGTGTTAGAAGAAAACTGGCTAGGAAAGAGGAGGGAGGGAGGGAGGGAGGGAGGGAGGGAGGGAGGGAGGGAGGAAGGAAGAGTTAAAAAAAACTGGAAAAATTAGGAATCCTCATTAATAAAGTCTCTTATAGTTACTCATAGACATAAACTGGTCAATGGGACATTTCAGATAGTAATCATCAAAGCCAGAGTCCACGAGGCTCCTGATAGATGGGCAGGTACACACAGAGCAAGAGAGTGCCTGGGTGTACCTTTCCCAAGTGACAAGAGCCACAGTTTTCTTTACAGCCATCTCCTCTTGTCCCCTCTGTTCCCACCCAGCATGCTTTCAATTCTCTGTGACCGTTTTCTCAATTCTTCCCTCAGGCTTGTTACCCTGTGATCTCAGGAAGCTGTGCCACCCTAGAAGCCAGTTGGCCAAGAGAAAAGTGCTGTTCCCAGAAGGTATTGCAACTGCTCAGGATCCTGTGTCAGGAGTCCAGGGTCTCCCCACCAATGATGCTTTCAGGCTTGGTCCAGGGTTCTCAGTGACACGGGAATGAGACCCAGCACCCTGAGTGAGCTTCTTTCCATGCCATTTGCCTGAGTTGTGGCAGAACTCGATGATTCCATCTCCTGAATGTTCTC
Source organism: Peromyscus melanophrys (assembly GCA_902168415.1). Lineage (NCBI taxonomy): Eukaryota > Metazoa > Chordata > Mammalia > Rodentia > Cricetidae > Peromyscus > Peromyscus melanophrys. The sequence continues at coordinate 19,121 of CABHPR010122055.1, read as the reverse complement.
ATCGACTCAGCATATAATTCATTTTTTTTTTAAAGAGAATGTTGTACCAAATGAAAGCCTGTAAGCACTTGCTATAAATAGGAAATCCAGAAACTAGGGAAAATGATAAAGTAAAGCTCAAACTGTGTTATTAAGTTCTATCCAGATCCTGTATCCTAGCAAAGGCTCTAAGCTGAAGGATTTTCTGTTTTTAAAAAAAAATGGAGAATAGGTAGGTGACTGTGGTAGTGCCTGCTGAGGTGGGAGAATCCAGAGTTCAAGGCCATCTCTGGCTACATAGTAAGTTCCAAGCCAGCCTAGGCCATATGAGACCCTGCCCCAAAACAAAAGGCCAATGAGATGGCTCAGTGGGTCAAAGCTTCCTGCCAGGCTTGACAGCATGAGTTCAATCTCTGAGTCCCACGTGGTGCAAGGAAAGAACTGATTATCACAAGTTGTCCTCTGACCTCCACACCACACCCACCCACGCACAAACACACCCACGCACCAAAATAAAAAAGACTATGTCATTTCATGTTTTTAAGTGACAACAGACAACACCTTAGGAGGTGGTAGGGCCCACCTGCACCAGGCTTGTTCTATGATGAAGCCAAACAGACCAAAGGGAGCTGGGAAGGAAATGCCCCCCCTCCTCTGTGACTCTGTGTTAATTCCACACCTGAAGGCCCCTAAGGTCATCTCACATTCTGCCCATAGCCCTGGTGTCCACATCTGGAGCAACAGCACACAGATAACAAAGTACTGTTTCTGAGGTCAGGCCAGTGTGTGAACAACGGGTCTTTGTGGGAGAACACCGGGGCTAGAACAGAGGGTGGGGCTGTCGCTTACCGCACTGAGTCCTGTCTCTGTGGAAATGCCAAGAATGCCAGCTCCCTTGGCAAGCTGGTGGAAGGATCCATTTAGGTGATGGCTGGGGAAGGCTTCAGGATCCTCAGGAACTATGTGGGCAGTGGGCTGCCTGTTTTTGTTTCAGGAGAGGAGGCACATTACATCCAGCCAGGAAAGATTTTTGCATGGTTCTAGCACTTGGCACCCAGTGCTTGCTATATCATTTAAATCAGAAGTTCTCAACCTATGGGTCAAGACCCCTTTGGGAGTCAAATGACCCTTTCTCAGGGGTCACCTAAGACCATCAGAAAACACAGATATTTACGTTATGATTCATAACAGTAGCAAAATTACAGTTATGAAGTAGCAACAAAAGTAATTTTATGGTTGGGGGGTCACAACCTGAAGAACTGTATTAAAGGGTCGCAGCATTAGGAAGGTTGAGACTGATTAAATGATTTTGCTTCTTCTCTTGTTCAATGATATCATCTTAGTTTACCACCTCCCATCCCCACCCCCAAGTCCTTATATCTATTCCAGAGATCTTCCATTTCAGCATCATCTGACCTCGTCAACCCATTTGATATAATACAATGCTTTGGAAACAATCACACACACCCCATTTTACGATCTTGAGGCTTACTCATTCATATTTGTAATATTGTGACCTTCACAACCATACTGTGAGAAGCAGGCACTGGTTTTCAAACTCCCTTTAACCTTGTCTGAAATACAGAGGGTAACGATCTTATTTCACGGACCAGTTAGCTGAGGTCTGGGTGGCAGTGGTTTGAGAATAGGGCTGGAAATTATTTGCTTGGGTGTTCTGATGTTACTCCTCTCTTGCTCTAATTCTACCACCCTCCATTGTTTTAAAATAGTCGGGAAGTTTCTGTAGCATGCCTCTCAGAGCACCTTTGATCACAATGAGTTAATTCTTTCAGTCATATCTGTCTGATTAAAGTCTTTGTTTCAGCTCCACTTTCTGTATGGGTGTGTGAGTGTGTGTATGTGTGTGAGTGTGAGTATGTGTGTGTATGTGTGTAAGTGTGTGTGTATGTACGAGTGTGAGTGCATGTATGTGTGTGTATGTGTGTGAGTGCAAGTATGTGTGAATGAGTGTGTGAGTGTGTGTGTACATATGTATGTGTGAGTATGTGTATTTGTGTGTATGTGTGTGAGTATGTGTTTGAGTGTGTGTATGTGTGTGAGTGCAAGTATGTGTGAATGTGTGTATGAGTGTGTGTATACATATGTATGTGTGAGTATGTGTATTTGTGTGTATGTGTGTGAGTATGTGTTTGAGTGTGTGTATGTGTGTGAATATGAGTATTGTGAATGTGTGTGTGAGTGTGTGTATATGTGTGTGAGTATGTGTGAATGTGTGTGAGTGCATCTGTATGCATGTGTGTGAGTTTGTGTGTGTATGTGTGTGTATTTATGTGTGAGTGTGTGTGTATGGGTGTGAGTATGTGTGAATGTGTGTGATTGTGTGAGTGTGTATGTGTGTGAATGTGTGTTATGTATGTGAGTATGTGTTACGTATATGTATGCATGCGTGTGTGTTTGTGTGAGTGTATGTGTGAATGTGTGTGTATGTGTGTGTGTGTGAGTGTGTGTTCACATGTGTAGGTACATGTATGTGGATGTGTGTATATAGCAGCCAGAGGTTGATGTCCAGCGTTGTCCTATTTAGATGGAGGCTGGTCTCTCACTTGAACCCAGAGCTCACAGATATGGTTAGTCTGGCTAGTGACCGTTTTCCAAGGACGGTCTATCTCTACCCTCTGAGTACTAGGTTTAAGGTGGGCCACCACGCCTGCCCAGCATTTCTATGTATGCTGGCGATCCAAACTCCAGTCATCTCTTGCACAGCAGCCTTTACTCACTAAGCCATCTCCCCAGCCCTCTCCTCTACTTCTGGAAATACTCCTGACTGACAGATTCTATGCTGCCAGGTTTTAGAAAAGAATTTAGCCCTTCAGATATGATCACACAGTTGCCTTCTGCTGTGTGTGGTTTCTGACAAGAATTTTACTATAGCTTTTTTCCTAATTCTTGAGAACATAATGTTCCTTTTTGCTCTAGTTGGTTTCTAAATTTTCTCTTTGTGTTTTGCATCCTGCACTTTGCATATGGGGCGTGTGTGTGTGTGTGTGTGTGTGTGTGTGTGTGTGTGTGTGTGACACCAGATTAATGATAAGCATAGGCAAGATCAACCAATGAATATTAAAATTAATGATGTAAAAGTTCAAGCAAAAATAGTGTTTTTGCAGTCTCAAGGAATGGCTATCAAAATATCTGGTAGTTAGGGCCAGAATTCAATAGTAGAATGCTTACCTAACACATGTGAGGACCCAGGTTCAATCTCCAGCAATGCCAGAAAATTATAAACATTCGGTAGTTATAAAGAAAATGACCACAGTGGCAAACTCTGGCAGACACCATGTGTCACTCAAGAGAACAAAGCTAACATCATAGTGGAACATGTCACATCCGTGTTATCTGACACAACACACTGAGAAGAGCCCTGTGCTCTCACCGTGACCTGTCACCACCATCTAACCATGAGCGAACATCAGCTAAACCCACACTGAGGAGCATCCTGTGGGCTAACTGATCAGGATTCTTCAAAGCTCGGGATCGTGGGAACCGATGAGCTATGTGGAAGATGCCAAGAAAAAGGAACAATGAACAGTGATGTGGTCTGTATCGGACCCTGGAACTAACGCAGTTTAGGGTCCTGGGCTGGATCGTGGAGTATGAAAGAAGCACTAAAATGGGAATGAAGTCCAACAAATGGTGTTGTCTACTTAATAGTGTTGCCCCAAGCTTAAATCCTTAGTTTGAATGAGTGTTCTGTGGTTATGTAAGATGTTCGTTCCCATAAGGGGAAGTTGGGTAACAAGTATATGGGAACACTCTGCACTATTTTTACAACTTGCATATAACTCTAAAATTATCTCAAAGTAAAAGAACTAAAGAGAAACAAAACAAGACTTTCTGCAGCTGGCACAGCCAGGCACACCTGGACTGGGGTGTGACTTGAGCTCTCAGCTGTGACTCAAGTTCAGACTCACATCCTCACAGGTGGGGCCAGCAGCTTGAAGTCAAGTTTTGGGGGTGGGGGGTGTTTCTCAGGCCAGAGGCAGGAGCATTAGTGACCCAAAACTTGTTACAGATGCAAATTCTCAAATCTCAAGATTCAAGGAAGCAACTCCAAATTCCAATGTTAGCAAGTCTTGAAGGCGAGCCTTCCATGGACTAAAATTGGGGAGCCACTGGTATAAGCACTAAAAAAAAATCTATTTTTTGTAAATGATGCTTTTTTTCTGTAGTACCTTTCCCATGTGTGGAATATTGTTTTGAATTTATTAGGAATGTTCTGTTTTGGTTTGGGGCAAGAGGATCAGGAGTTCAAGGCTAGCCTCAGCTATATATTTTAAGGCTAGCCTAGAGTTCATGAGACTTGTATCAACACACACACAGAGTTGCAAATTAATTAATAAATAATGTCTACCTTTTTAGCCATTGTTAAGAAGGCAGACATGGTCCCCCATTGCATTATGGGCACAGAGCCTGTGATGTGGCCTATGCTAGTGCCGTGGGGTCTGGAATCCAGACTCCTTTTCTCACATGTCAGTACCACCCACTGTCTCTAGGTAGGCTAAGCGTCTAACTGTTGTTGGAAATGTCCACCTGAGGGGAGGTAACTGTGACATGAAACACAGCTATGAGACCCAGCCTCCACCAAAATTCTAATAGCATCATTGGCTCCGAGCCTCCCTTTCAGCCTTCTAGAACTTTCTCTCACCTCTTCATCAACCTCCTCTGTTAAACTGAGCAGGTCCATTTTAGCCTGTGAGGGTCCTGCCCCTACATACCCTGAGTCACCTGCTTACTCATAGACAGCCTTGTGCTTTATCATTTTTATCTCAGATTTTTGTTAGAATATTGTTGTTTGGTAGCTTAGGGGCCTGGTTTTTCTTTCTTCCATAAACTCTTTGAAGGTTATAACTGGGTTTTATCTCTCTCCTGCTGGCCCTTGTGGCGATCAATAACAGTCTTTTATTCACTCTTGGAAGAAAGGATCTAAGGGACCCAGACTAGAGTCTTAGAAGCTGTGCTTATTATCTTTTCCAGTATTGTACTTTAAGACAAAACTGTAGAATAGGAAAATAAAAACCCATATTCCATCAAGCAATGTGCTTCTGAAAGTCAGCCCTACCAGACAGCGAGAAACGAGCCCCTGGGCACTTAAACAACACCTTCACCATAAGGGAAGAAAAAAGCCCTTTCACCATCCTGTCCAATGGTCTACAGATCCAGTGCAATCCCTATCAAAATTCCAACACAATTCTTCACAGAAATTGAAAGGACAATGTTTAGCTCCATATGGAAACACAAAAACCCTAGTATAGCTAAAGCAATCCTGAATAACAAAAGAACTGCTAGAAGTAGCGTTATCGCTGATCTCAAACTGTACTACAGAGCTATGGTAATAAAAACAGCATGGCATTAGCATAAAACCAGACACACTCATCAGTGAAACTGAACTGAAGATCCAGACGTAAGTCCACACACCTATGGACACCTGATTTTTCATAAAGAAGCCAGAAATACACACTGGAAAAAAAGACAGTATCTTCAACAAATGCTGTTCAAACTGGATGGCTGCATGTAGAAGAATGCAAATAGATTCAGATTCATCATCCTGCATAAAACTCGACTCCAAATGGATCCAGGACCTCCACGTAAAGTCAGATATACTGAACCTGGTAGAACAGAAGGTGAGGAATAGCCTGGAGCTAGTTGGCACAGGAAAATACTTTCTGAACAGAACACTGTTAGCATGGGCACTAAGAACCAATTAATAAATGGGACCTCATGAAACTGAAAATCTTCTGTAAGGCAAAATACATCATCATTCAGACAAAGTGGCAACCTACAGAATGGGAAAATATTCTTACCAATTACATGTCCAATAAAGAATTAATATCCAAAATACATAGAGAACTCAAAAAAAACTGGAATTCAAGAAAACAAATAACCCAATTTTAAAAATGGAGTACAGATCTAAACAGAGTTCTCAAAAGAGGAAACACAAATGGCTGAGAAATACTTAAAAGAAATGTTCAACATCCTTAAGCATCAGAGAAAGGAAAATCAAAACTACTTTGAGATTTCATCTTATACCAGTCAGAATGGCCAAGATCAATAAAACAAATGACAGCTCATGCTGGCAAGGATATGGGGTAAGGGGAACCCTCATTCATTGCTGATGGGAGTGCAAGCTTGTACTGACACTATAGAAATCAGTGTGGTAGTTCCACAGGAAGCTGGAAATAAATCTACCTCAAGATCCATCTATACTGCCTTTGGGCATATACCCAAAGGACTCTACATCCTACTAAAGAGACACTTGCTCATTCATGGTCATTGCTGCTCTATTCATAAAAGCCAGAAATTGAAAACAGCATAGATGTCCATCAATGAATGAATGGATACAGAAAATGTGGTACATTTATTTACACAGTGGAATATTACTCAGATGTTTTTTAAAAAGCACTGAAATCATGAAATTCACAGGTAAATAGATGGAGCTAGGAAAAAATCATCCTGAGTGAAATAGCTCATACCCAAAAAAATATGGTATGTATTTACTTGTATATGGATATTAGTTGTTAAGCCTTTGATAAGCAGGCTACAATCCATATCACTACAGGGGTGTTATGTATAGAGTAAGGGACTAGTTGGGAGGGAAAGATCTCCCTAGGAAGGGTAAATAGAATAGATAGTTAGGGATGGATGGGGAGGAATCAAACGGGAAGGGGAGGGAGGAGGCAGGAAAAGAAGAGAACACAGGGAAGAATGGCTAAAACTAAGGGTCATTTTAGAGGCAATATGGAACTCTAATACAGTAAAGCTTCTTAAAATACATACATGTATGAAAGAAATCTAAATTGGAGTCACCAAACATGGTGGGAGACAGAGCCCCAGCTGGACATCTCTCATCACCAAATGAAGCCTCCAGTTCCAGGAATGGATTGTATCTAGTTGATTCCTGTTGGCCAAAGGGGTCCCATGGAAACCCCCAACAACCCAGGCTATTGCCAAAGCTATTGGTTGTTCTCTACAAACTGATGGTGGGCCCTATTGCTGAAGACAGCACCCACATTAATTCACTGAACACAGAGAAGTGGAGCTGGTGCCTACCTAGAGCCTTCACCCATACTGACTAGTGTTCATGGTACTGAAAGGTACTCTGCACACTCCCAGAGGATAAGGGTAAATACCAACCCAGCTGCAAACCCTGCAATCTACTGTGGTGACCAGCCTGCAGGATACACTGGTGCAATGGTGGCATTAAAAGTTGTGGCAGCAACCAACCCACTGTCTGTGTGGAGTAACCAACCCACTGTCTGACTGGAGTAACCAACCCACTGTCTGACTGGAGTAACCAACCCACTGTCTGGTTGGAGTAACCAACCCACTGTCTGGTTGGAGTAACCAACCCACTGTCTGAGTGGAGTAACCAACCCACTGTCTGATTAGAATCAAGGCCCACCCACTCTTTGAGATGAAATCCATTTGTGACACTGCCTGGGTAGCCAAGAGACTGAAACTAGATAGGCCATGGACCTAAGGGGAAAACAAATGCGATTATTCTGCACACTACTATTCTGAAAGGGAACATAGCAACAAAATGGATCCTAATGACATTGTTACACTCATAGATCAGTGTCTTACTCAGCCATCATCAGAGAAGCTTCCTCCTACAGTAAATGAAAACAAATACAAAACCCACAACTAGACAATGTGCAGAGAGTGAGAGACCTCACAACACTCGGTTCTAAATGGAAAATCTGCATCAAATCCCTCACCTCCCTGGAATAGGAACCCAAAAGATTTTAAGGGCCAGTGGGGATGGAAGACACCAAGAAAACAAGGCCTTCCAAACACAGCGGGACTGACACACACATGAACTAACAGAGACCTTGGTATCATGCACAGGGCCTGCACAGGTCTAAGCCAGATGGGGTCGGAGTGCTGAGAGGGGAAGGAGACACAGACCCCATCCCTAATCCAGAAGCGATCTCCAGCTGCTGACCTATCACAAAGGAAAGATTCATTTTCTCCAACTGAGTCTCACTGGGAATAAAAACCACACTTAAGGGCAGGCCCCATGCCCCGGTGGTAGATGGCCATCCAAATACTAACTCAATGGTAGTTTTAGAGATCTTTTTTCGTCTCAAAATGCTTTGTCTTCACTTTTTTTTTAACCTTACAGATCTTTCTCTTATATGTTAGGGTTTCCGATTTTATTTTTATGAGTTTTCTGTGTATGTGAATGTGTGTGTTTCAGCGTCTGTATGTTTTCCTTGTGATTTTTTCATTGGCTATTTTGTTTTCTGTTTGTGTTGTTCTGTTTGTTTTTATTTTATCTTATTTTATTAGTAGTAGTAGTAGTATTGTTGTTGTTATTATTATTATTATTTTAGATGCCTGTTTGTATTCTAATGAGAGAGAGAGAGAGAGAGAGAGAGAGAGAGAGAGAGAGAAAGGAAGGAAGGAAAGAAAGAAAGAAAGAAAGAAAGAAAGAAAGAAAGAAAGAAAGAAAGAAAGAAAGAAAGAAAGAAAGAAAGAAAGGGTGTAGATTTGGGTGAGTAGGAAAGTGGGGAGGATCTGAGAGGAGCTGGGGGAAGGGAAGCTGTAATCAGAATATACTGTATGGAAAAAAACTGTCTAAAGAAAGAAAGAAAGAAAGAAAGCTTTGTCTTCTGTCTGCTTCTGTTCCGTCACTGGGGCCCTACAAATTAAATTGACAAAAGAGAGACAGGCAAAAGAAAAAGCGTGGCATTGGTAGCTGATAGGAAATTACTTAGCATTTTTCACATGACAAGGAGCCTTCGTGGAAGAGAAGAGAAAAACCTAAAAGAAGCAGCAAAGCCTGAGAGTTCATGTCTCCGAGAGTGACACACTGTGGGGAGATGACGAGACAGAGGAGTGGGTGTGGGGTGCTCGTTGTGGAGAGGCTGATGTAGAGGGGGAATGGTGGGTGATAATGCCATTTCAGTAACGCTTGTTTGTGTAGATTCACGTCAATGCCATCTCCAGTAATAACTGCCCCCCCTCCTTGGTAGAGGAAGGGGGACACATTTACAGAGGGACATTTATGTCCTGCTTTCAGACAGAAAGGGAGAGGATTGACAGCTCTTCCTCCATCTATTGTTTCTCAGTTGACGTCAGTTCAAAATAACCTTCATGTCAAAGTAACACACTTCGAGGTGGCACATTCCAATCCATTGCACTGGCTCTGCTGCCAGACCTCCAGCCCAACAGTTTTGGGAGAATATTTTGCTTTATTTTGTTCTATGATAGGGTCTTGATATGTGGCCCAGGCTGATCTTGAACTCCTGATCCTCCTGCCCCAGCCCCCTGAGTGCTGAGGGTAAAGGTATGCACCATCATGGCTGGCTCCAAGAGTTATTTATGTATGCATGTGCGCGCGCACACACACACACACACACACACACACACACACACACACACACACACGCACGCACGCACAGGAGCCCTGGGGTAGGGGTGGGATGTGTTCCTATGCACACAAGTGCAGAGGCCAGAGGAGGATGTGAGGGTGGCCTTCCTTGTCACTTGAGACAGTGGTATTCACTTGAGACAGGCTCTCCCACTGAACCTGGAGCTAGGTTCTTAACCAGCAAGTCCCAGTGGTCCTCCTGTCTCTGCCTTCCCAACCAGCCTACAGAGCTGGGGTTGCAGGTACCTGAGTGCTAGAAATCCTAACTCAGGTCCTCACGCTTGTACAGCAAGCGCTCTCCCCTGGCCCCAAGAGTTACTTCCTAGATGAGGGTGTTCATGCCTTTCCCCAGACCTTCTGACTCAGAATTGCTTAGAGCCAAGCCGAAGAATCTCCATGCTCACACCCATCCCTCTCCCCACAAGATGAACCTTTGAGAACATAGGATTTGTGGGACACACTGAGGTGACAAAGAGAACAGCCTCACGGAAGACTCAGGATCCGCCTCAAACTTAATGTGACAAGTTGATGCAGACACCAAGAGCATCCCAGTACCCAGCTTCATGCCGCCAACTGGGCTGGGAACATCACCACTGAGACATCAACCCCACAAGTGTCCCCAACCCCCAACCCCAGGGGACCATGAGTGCCTCCTGAATTTCTCTACCAATGTAATCATGGGTACCACCCCTTCCTGCTCTCCATGCACAATCGAGGCACTCACCACTGAGGCCCCACTGCCTCCTGGGAATGAGTTCTGTTCAAGACTCAATGAATATCAAGGCCTGGCCTATGTGAGCTGCTCAAAAGGTTCAAAGTAAGTCCTGAGAGTACCAGCTTCAGGAAGGGCAGCCCATTATATAACTGAGCGTTTGGATAAGGCTCCAGAAAAGGTGCCAGAGTGATGAGGAAGGGGTTGAGAGTCTCACGTGGACAGTCAGGGAAGAGGTTGCCTGGGGTTGGGATGATGCTCACAGGAAGTGAAAAGCTTTTGGCAGGAGGCATAGGTAGGCCAATAAAAGAAGAAAAATGGTCCTACTTCTAAGGATCTTGGATCTTGCATCCAACATGGTGGCTTTTTTGAGCATCTGATTCATATGCAACCAAAAACCTCAGCAATAAGTGTAGATCCAGGATGAAGCAAAATGACCTAGCATTCTTCCCCTTTTATTCTTCTGACACAGGCAAAGAAGAGATAGCTATAAGCCAAATAAACCATGGGGTTCTTTTTAAGATGCCATGGTGATAATTAGGGGCGCCATCGCAAACCAACTAGGTGAGGTGTATCTTGGAGAAAGACACATAAGAAAATGTCAGTGAAGAGAGAGAGCTGGGTCTCTGACAGTCTGCTGAGGACATCCCATGTCCCCATGCCATAGTGAAGTAGTCAGGACAAGAATCATCACAGCAAGAATCAGACGCTTGGAAACAAAAGGAATTGACCTCCATTGTGATGGGAAGACAGATCAAAAGCTATCTGTGCTAGGAACCCTCCCAAAGGGGGGGGGAACCTCAGCACAAGAGAGACACAGAAGAACATGCAGACAAGAACATTACAGCCTGGAATAAAAACAGGAACACAGCACACAGCGGGTAAAAGAGGCGAGAACCGTAGAAGACGATGATGAAATGGACGAAGTGCACTGGGATTGTTTCACTGGTAAACTGGTACAAAGGAGCGCAACATCAATAAAACAAGAAGACCAAGAAGAAATACAGCAGAGTGAACTTCACAAGGAAACGGTAAACCTTGACAAAGGAGTTCAAACTATTTACCGCAAGGTTGGCAGGAAGGAAGACAAGGGAGTGAGGGGCTCAACGGCAGAGAAGGCTTTGTTCTGGAAGAGGCCTGCAGAAGGGGGTCTCTGGCATCAGGTCAGAACCCAGGGGCTGCTTACAGGCAGGGTATTTATAAAGCAGAAAAGGAAGGGAAAGAAAAAAAAAACCTTTTGGTATAAGGTTGGCTGTTGCTAGAGATAGCTGGGAAAATAAGGTAAATGGTGAGTTAAAGAATGTCAGGTGACTGACATCTCTGTGGCCGCCATTACTGGGGGTGTCAGTAAGGTGGGAAGGGCAAGAATTTAGGGAAACAAGTTACTTTAATTCTGGGACCCAAAATTACTTTAGTCTCAATGACTGACATTGTTTAACCAAAATGGAGGCTCTTAAAAAATGGCATGGCCATGGCTAACACTTAAAAAAACAAAAACAAAAACAAAAAGCATAAAGAATGTTCTAGCCCTGTGGATACTGAGTGACCCTGGACCACATGCCATCAGTCGAAAGAGTCAGTGAGGATGGGACCAGGAACCACATGCACACACAGCCAGCCTTTCAAGCAGACACTATCTTTTTGTTGTTGGTGGTTTACATCAAAGTATAATTTTTTCACTTTTTGTCATTTGGGGAAATTTATCTTTATTTTATCCTTAAATACACCATTTCTTGAGTTCTCTTATTTCAGGTCTTTAATTATCCTAAAGTCAGCCTCTTTATGTGCCTTCCCTCTCTCTAGTCACTTAAATTGCATTGCCTTAATAATCTTTTTATTGCCCCTAATTACCTAAGGCCCTTTTCTGTGCTAGTCACTCAATTTTCTGGAGCCCCAGCTCAGAAGAACCCTGTGTGTATTCTTGAACTTCAGCACCCTCATTATAACACCACCAGTAGCTAACAACAATTAAGTATTAGTTCGGATCCAGGCACGGTGCCAAGTCTTTAAACAATGATCTCATCTAATACTGACAAGAGCAGCCGTTTACATCCACGGTTCACAAATGGGGAAATGAAGGCTCTGGAAAGTGAATCCAATTCTTGGGGTATTTTATATGTAGAAAAACAAAATTGCCCAGAAAGGGGATGGATTGATTTCCAGCTTCACTATAGTGCCACATGCTAAGAGGTGATAAGGTGATGTCTGCCGGGTCCCAAAGGACCAAAAGTGCTTCCTAGGAACACTAGACTCAACCACAGCAGGACCCACGTGTGATGGCAAGCAAATGTCTGTCACCATGAAAGCCCCCAAGGAACACAGGTGTTAAATTTAACTTGGCTCCAGTTTAACTGGAGAAATGACTGACAGGAAATAGAAGTCATGACCCTTCTGTTTCTGCTGGTACGGAATCCAGCCAGCAAAGAAACAGCTATGATGTCATAGGGACAAAAATGGGGCTAAGATGACCATGAGAATGTATGGTTAAGTGAAAGAAGACGAGGTACAGATGAGAACAGTGTAACGATGAAAGACATTAGACAGTCTCAAGTCCTGGGGAAAGGGATGAGAGGAGACATGAACTGCCAATGGCCTTATCTTCTAACCCTGGGGGTCAGTCAGCAGATAGTAGCAAATCATCTAATAAAGTATATGTGTGTGTGTGTTCATGCGTGAGTGAGTGTGTGTGTGTGTGTGTGTGTGTGTGTGTGTGTGTGTGTGTGTGCGCGCGCGCGTGCGTGCGTGCGCGCATGTGGGGGTCAGAGGATGACCTCAGGTATCTTCCACTTTGAGACAAAGTCTCTCATTGGCCTGGAACTTCACCAAATAAGCTAGGCCACTTGGCCAGTGAGCTCCAGGAGTCTGCCAGTCTCCACCTTGTATCTTGCCATGGTGGGATTACAAAATGGTGCCACCAGACCTGGCTTTTTACATACGTGTTTGGGATCTGAACTCGGGTCCTCATCTCATGCTTTAAGAGGCAAATTCTTTACCAACTGAGCCATCTCCCTAGTTTAAAAAAAAAAAAAACTTTTAAGAAAGAAATCAACAACTTCAAACCTATCATATATCTATCTATCTCATTTACCTATCTCCATCCATATCTGTCTGTCTGTCGGGGTTTTGTTGTTGTTTGAGACAGAGTCCTGCTAGGTAGCCCTGGTTGGCCTCAAACTTGGAGCAGTCCTCTTACCTCAGCTGGGATTGCAGGCATCACACACATTCACACACACATACACACACACACACACACACACACACACACACACACACACACACACAGCTAGCCTCCAAAGAATTTTTACTCTTTAGCATTATGAAAAAAAAAATACTGTCTCTTCAGAGAAGAAACACTTATTTGAAATTCAGTGACTTCTATTTCCTGTCAGCTATTTCTCCTATTAAACTGAAGTAAAATTAAATTTAATTACTGCTTTAAAATGTCGTATATAGGTTAATCCTGTTTGTGATAGCTTTTGTCTTTCCAGCTATGCATCCATTCACTTATCCATCTATTTATATAGTTATATTCAGACACTTCAAGAGATATTTGAAATTATGTTCACTAAACATAATGATGTTTTTAATGAGTTGAAGGATTTGAAGTAATTTTAACTGTTGGATTCTTCTGTAGTTTTAATTCTTATGGAGAACATTTTTGTAAATCTAGTAGAGGGATTTTTAATAGGAGAAAAACAAGCACTAAGATCCTAATTTTTATTAATGCTGAGTTGCAGACACATGGTGGGGTCTTAATTGTTTCTTTGAAATTCTCTGCTATTTCCAAATATTTAAGAATAAACTAGAATAAAGTGCTCCAGTGCTTCAGTGTAGAAAATCAAATCGATATTCACATTTGTTCTCCGTAGGTCTTTCCTCCCCAGACCTTCCCTTCCCGGCATGGACAGTCACATCCAGGTCTTTGAAGACAGACAACCTCTTCTTTGTCTGTTGCAGTGACATCTTTCAGAAGAGGACATGTACAGTTTGACGGTTCCATCGGGGCACCATGCAGAACACCCATCATGGGAGTGGTACCCAACAACACAAGAATTATAGGCTGGTCTTTACTAAGACAGACCCATTTCCAGCGCTGTACAAGAGTGGACACGTAATTTGACATGGTTCCAGTCATGAGGACTCTGATTGGCTCAGACATTGGGAACTCGAGGTAGATTTCTGTACTTTTTTTAAAAGCCTGTCTTCAAGAGTCGGGTCACCTCCACAGCGCTCCTTAAGGTGGTTTTATCAGGGTGCCTCATCCCAGGAACAAGAAAAAAACTCAGGCACTCTAGTAAAAAAATAATAATTGTGTTGCCCCTACAGCTGAGTTGAAGACCCTGAAATATACAATTATTCAAGGTCAGCCTGGTCTACGTAGCAAGCCCTGTCTCAAACAGCCCAAAACATATATTTAGATATTGATATAAAAATATAGTCTGTCGAAGGACTAGAAAATCTTGGCTCATAGTAAGTACTCAGTCTCCACAAAAGGGTAAAGTTTGACTCTGCTCTCAAAGGCATCAAGCTATGTTGTGGCCATAGTGCTGTCCCCTTATAGTCTGATGTCACGCCACAGCTGTCTCTTCCCCAGTTGTCGTGATGCCCACCAGACCAGCCGTCTTCACTGTCTCTCCTGGTAAGTGCTCCGAAAACAAGACACCTAAATGTGTTTTTAATTAGTTAACTCCGGTTAGTGAGACGAAGTGAAAATGTCTGGTTTTGCTGGTGGGCTTTCATAGTGTTTTCCAGCATCGTAGGGCCAGACCTGTGAGCCACTGTGTCTGTCCAATCATCCAGTTATTTAGCAAACTAATTGACTAAGCACCTGCCACCTGCCAGGTGTGGCCCTTGGCAATAGAAGCAAAAAGATGAATAAGACAGGGTCCAGTCTTTGCGAATTACATCCTTCAGATCTTATCGCACAATATGGAGTCATCAGAAGGCTGCCAGAGACTTAGAAGGGTTTAAAGAAGGGATTCCTAGCCCCTGAGGATCTAGATCAGTTTTCAACCTGTGGGTCGAGACCCCTTTGAGGGTCAAACAGTCCTTTCACAGAAGTCGCCTAAGACCATTGGAAAACACAGATATTTACATTATGATTCTGTCGTTTTCCTACTGTTATGAAGTATCAACAGAAATGCTTTTATGGTTGGGGGTCACCACAGCATGAGGAACTGTATTATGGGGTCGCAGCGTTGGTAAGGTTGAGAACCGCTGGTCCAGACGAATTCCAAGCTATTGTCTGTCTCCTGCAGTTGCTGCGAGTTTCTAGCAGAACTGTGGTCCTTTTTTTTTTTTTTTTTGTGAGTTGGCAGGGACTTATGTAACCCAGGCTGGCCTTAAACTCACTACATAGTCAAGGATGACTTTGAAGTCCCTATCTCCTAAGCACCAGGATTACAGATATGTACCACCACATCCTGTTTTATGAGATAATAGGGATCAAGCCAAGGACTTTACATGCTAAGCAATGAGACAAGACTCTGCTGACTGAACCTCATGGCCAGTCTAGGGTCTGTTGATTCTGTGATCCTCTCTGACTCTGAGATTCTGGATGGTCTAGAAGGTGATTTTAATGGATACCAAAGGGTCTTCCCTGGAGAGAGAGAGAGAGAGAGAGAGACAGAGAGAGAGACAGAGAGAGACAGAGAGACAGAGAGACAGAGAGACAGAGAGACAGAGAGACAGAGTTCTTCCTTCCCACCTCACTTTCACAGATCTGGATTATTCGAGAACCTCTAGTTCTCACTTTCTTTGAAGGATCATAGCAGTTCTGTTCCCTTCCATTTCCAACTCAACCCCCTCAGTGAAAAGAGGGGTTTTGTCTAATGCCTTTTGTCTCCAATAAACATTTCTAATTAGCTTCACAGAGGAGAAGAATTTTTTAAAATTACTTTCCGTGAGAATGTCATTATACATTGTAGTCGAAGATCCTTCTCAAACATGGAGCTATGGAGGGCAGAAGCATCACATCACAAACGTCCATTTGTCTTTGATCCCAAACACTCCCACTTCATTTATTTAACTTGTTCCTCTATTCAGCGTGGGGGAAGGCAGGGAGTTGATCATATATAGGGTGAAACTCCTGACAGACAGACAGCCCCTTGTTGGAAGTTTCAAGTACACATTAATGCATTCTCTGAGCTGGAGTGTGGAGACAATTGTTCTTATCGACTGAAATTGCCTCTTATCCAGAGAATCTCAAAGATAGTTTGAGCAGAGCACCCTCAATCAGTCCCGTTTTCAAAGGCTCACCTCAGAGAACACTCTGTTAGCTTCTTCTAAATAATTCTGGGAACAGTAATGGACAGGCAGAAGGGAGGGCATCTCACCGGCAGGAAGTTGCTTGTGATCGATGCTCAGTGATGGGTTCATGAGAGGGCAGGCCTGGTGGCTGGATCTATCTGGTCTAGTCGCTTGGTTGTATTCTGACTTCTGAGGAGCCTGGGCCTGCCACAGTTTGCCACAGTTGAGGCAGGAGGCTAGCCTGCACATTTTGGAGTATTGCCTTGACATCCATCCTGACTGATCAGTTTCTCCGTTCATTTAAGCCCCTCACTCACTCACTTCTCTTGTGCTCTCGGCTCCCTGATCACCTCGCCTCCTTGCCTCATAAGCTCATGTCTACCATTTCCTGTAGAGCTGCCCTGAACCAGTTTAGCCATCAACAGTTTGGGTTGTCAGAACTACATGATCATGTTACCAAACTCTCAAGGCAAAGAGGTTAGCATGCTCTCTCTCTCTCTCTCTCTCTCTCTCTCTCTCTCTCTCTCTCTCTCATTTTCCTACCTGTGACAAAATCAATTTAAGTTAGAGGCATCAATAGGAAGGTCTGACTGATGTCAAAGTTCTACACACTTAACCATTTAATACAATCAACCACCATAATTGAACAAACTACAGGAGAAACTAGAAAAGAAAAAAAAACGGAGGGCTAGGAAGGTGGCGGCTCCCTGCCCCTGAAGCCAGCAGCTGCCCAGGTTCAGTCAACAAACCAGACGAGTGCTGAACCTCAAACAATCCCTTCAGAGAAAATAGAGCTTCCTCTGAGGCCATAAAAACACCAAGTGCATTTTAAATGTAAAACAAAGACCTTATTTTGGAATAATTTTAAATTCACAGAAAAGAGCTGCAGAGATATTGTAAGGTTTCCCATAGTTCCCTAGACCTTTACCCTACTTCCCCATGTGCTTATATCTTATATTTCTCATCTACAAGTGGCAAAATTAAGCCATTAATGAAACATTTCTAGTAACTAAACCCCAAGCTTTCTTCTGTTTTTTACTCATTTTTCTCTCTCTCTCTCTCTCTCTCTCTCTCTCTCTCTCTCTCTCTCTCTCTCTCTCTCTCTCTCTCCCCTCTAGGATCTGGTCCAGGCTAACCACTGCACTTCCTCTTCCTGTCTCCTACTGTGCTCTATAATGGGTTCTCAATCTTTCTTTGCTTTCCTTCACTTTATCTGTTTGAAGACAGCTTTTCAGATGCTCTGTGAAATGTTCTTCAGTGTGCTGGCTGGTTTTATATCAACTCAGTGCAAGCTGGAGTCATTTAGGAAGAGGGAATCTCAACTGAGAAAATGCCCCCACCCAGTTGGCCTTTGGGAAATTTGGATAATTTTCTTAATTAGAGATTGGTGTGGTGCCAGTCCTGGGCAGGTGGTAGTAGGTTGTATAAGAAAGCAAAATGAGCCAGGTAGTGGTGGCGCACACCTTTAATCCCAGCACTCAGGAGGCAGAGGCAGACAGATCTTTGTGATTTTGAGGTCAGCCTGGTCTACAGAGTGAGTTCCAGGAAAGCCAGGGCTACACAGAGAAACCCTGTCTCAAAAAAAAAAGAAAAGAAAGAAAGAGAGAAAGAAAGAGAGAGAAAGAAAGAAAGAGAGAAAGAGAGAAAGAAAGAGAGAAAGAAAGAAAGAAAGAAAGAAAGAAAGAAAGAAAGAAAGAAAGAAAGAAAGAAAGAAAGAAAGAAAGAAAGAAAGAAAAAGGAAGAAAAGAGAAAGAAAGCTGAGCAAGCCATGAGGAGCAAGTCAGTGAGCAGCACTCTTCCATGGCTTCTGTTTCAGTTCCTGCCCCTAAGTTCCTGTCTTGAGTTCCTGCCCTGACTTCCCTCATGTAACCTGAGAATCATAAGCTGAAATAAACCCTTTTCTCTCTAAGTTGCTTTTGGTCATGCCGTTTTATCACTGTGGCAGAAAGCCTAACGAGGACCCTTGCCTGGGTTGGTCTGACACTCTCTTGAGATCTGGTTGAGATGAAGAGTTTGGCAGTCTGTAGAAGTGCCACGTCAATACACTTCGCCACAGCTGATGTTAACTTTGACCCTGGGATAAGACAGCGCTCCTATGTTTGTCCACTGTGAAATTTCTGTTTTTCACTTTCCATATTGTGTTCCTTGGAACAACTCACTATGTCCAGCCCACACACCATGAAGGAGAATGAAACTCTGCTTCCTACAAGCGAGAATATTTCTATGTATTTTTTTTGGAATTGTTCTGAAATGAAATTATGTGCATGGGTATGATTTACTTTGAAATATTTCACAGATGGGAGGGTGGCTCTCAACACTCACTGTTCCTACTCCCCATTTTCTCTTCCTTACTTCTCCCTCCAGGGAGTACAACAAGAGTTACATGCAGTGCCCTGTTCTGGTAACTATATTAAGCAAAACCCGTTTGAAGGAAGCACCCTGATTTCTGATGTCACTACCTTGAAAGAGGTAGCCTATAAGAAACCGAGCTCCCCTAGTAGGATGCTTTTCAGCAGTTCTAGGCCCTCCTCGGGCAGGACCACTCTGGGTGGAGTGTCTTCTGTCCTACTAACTGGACACTGCTGTCCTTGGTCACATTGAAGTCCCATCACACATAATGAGTGAGAGATTGCCTCCGCCAACCTCGGGGACAGTGTCTATGTATGTTATCTGGAATTCTCTCTGGGAACTTAAGGATGGGAGCTCGCATAGAACAGCTCACATCTTGGAATAGCCATTGACTCATTCCAAAAACGAGATGCCCCTGGGGACAGAAGCCAGGGAAGGAGG